>JBBPQR010000211.1:0-14813 GCA_038092615.1 Boletus sphaerocystis | reverse complement strand
CGAGATAGGCGAGCAGAGAGATCGATTGGACAGTCTGGTTGACATTGGGTACCCGCGCGTTATACAAACTGAAAGAGACGGGACACTACCTTGCCAAGACCCATTTCATCTGCAAGGATGCCATTGATGCCTTGCTCGTATAATGTCGCGAGCCAATTGAGACCCTTCAATTGATATTCCTTTAATTGGGCCATGAGCATCCTCGGTTGCTTGATGGTTAATGGCCCAGTCAGAGAAGTTGGATTTTGGAAGTTAAGCTCGTCAGAGTCAACTAAGGTAAGGCATAGTTAGATAAACAATATATGCAGAAACAGACGGCATGCTTACGGTCCATGAGGGGGGCAGCGGAAGGTCCTGTTTCATCTTCATCATCCCGAATGTGCGCCTGAGCCTTCGCCAATTGCAGCGCCTCGTTTGTCTTGCGTTCAAGAGCAGCCTGGGTATCAAATTGCTGAGCACGGAGCTTGGCAAGTGCAATTGCCTCTTGAGCATTATGACGGGCGTGGCGATGAAGGTTAGTTTGGTCCTCTGATATAGGTTAACTAACGCGACAAAGTACCATATGAAAGTAGAACAGCTAACCGTCATCAAAATTGATTTCTCTCAGCGAGCTCGGATCAATGTCTGCCAGATCTGCACCAGCAGGGGCTACCAACGGTTCTAGGGTGTCACCCTGAACTTCGGCAGCTAAGGTTTGGAGAGGATGAGCATTTGAATCATCCTCGAGCGATCGCGGCAACGTACTTTTCAGCTTGTTGCCCACGAAGTGGCTATAAAGTTCAGTCTGACTGATCAAAAACTCGAGTTTCCGCGCCTGACGTGCCGCCTCGCGCCGCTCTTCCTCAATCTTTGCTCGATCGATAGCCTCTTTTTGCTCCCGTTTCCGCACGTCTCTCTCTTCCCGTTCGTTCTTTCTCCAGAAAACGAGCATTTCACGCATTAGACGTTTCGCTTTCGCTTGTACGTCTTTGTTGGCTTTGGCGGTGCGTGTGAACGGTCGGCGGGCTTGCATGGAGGATAGCATCGCAAGTCGTTTGACCTGACTTTGTCTGGCCTGGTAACCCATGGCGGCGTACTTGTACACCTTCAGACGCGTTAGAGCTGTCGTTTATACAGGACGCCGACTATATACCTTGGTGATGTCACGTCTCGCGATGTTTGTCCAAACTTTCCTTTGTGCCTCCTCCAGAGATTTGAGACGCTTGGCCATCGCACTGTCGTCGACCTTTTTCGCTCGTCTGAGAGGGGGCACCACCTCATCAAGCTCATACACAACGGTCGAAGTGACCGTCAGAGCTGGGGAAGCTGGCCGGGATGCAGACGGTGTGGCATCACCTGCGATCGAACCCGCAGCTGAACCCAAGCCGGATTGTCCAATGCCATCTAGGTACAGTCCATCATTCTTCTTCCTCGCTGCAGGCTTCTTGCGACCTCTTTGAGTAAGCGATGATGTCGCGGTACTTTCAACGCTCTGTTCCCTGAGTTGAGACACCTTTCCTTTGCCTTTGGATTTCACAGCCTTGGCAGGAGACACCGAGAGTTCGTTCACCGTTCTCTCGAACTCGTCTGCAATCGCCGATGCGTCATGGTCTACTCTCCTCCTCTTGTTTGCCTGCTTGTCTTTTCTAACCGCGGCAGTGGCCATATCAAGGTCGCTGCTCGCGTCCGACACCGTACCATTCGCAGGGCGTTTGGATGGATCTTTTCGCCTAGTCCTCGGTCGTGACCCGAGAAGTGATTCTTCCAACTCTCGGGCCGCCGCCTCCGCACCAACGTTGTAAGTTCTACAGAGTGAGGCACGATCGTATTCGTTTGAATCACCAGCATAGTCAAAGATGGTTGAGTCTGGTGGGGGCGAAGGATGGAGGGTAGAGAGGAGGTCCTCGTCGACAGAAAGGGGAAGCACTGATGGAGGGGAAGGAGGAGGGGGGGGAATCCGTGCAATCCGTGACACGTAATGTCTCGATAGTGTAACTGCCGTGGTGGAATTACGTTCCTGCACAAATTGTGAGAAACGCGTGCCGCAAAACGATGAATGATATTCACCAAGACGCTGGCCTCAAACCACGACTCAACCTGGCGCTGGCGCTTGTGCGTTTCGATGATATAGTCGCTGAGCTCCCCAATCCACACCTCCTCGCAATCCGACAGGTCCGAAGATACCATGCGACGGTCCTCGTCGGTTTGTGGATGCTCAGAAATGGTCGGGAAGGCATCGAGGCTGTCTGAAGGAGAGTTCTCTTGACGAGCAGCCTTGGAACGAGGGGGGTTCCTTCGGAGTCCAGGCTGGCGGTGTGATATTTAGTTGCTATCAAGGGCAGTCAAAAAGAGGAAACGTACGCGTCTTGAGGCCGGAGGCTGATAATCCGGGTCATCGTCTACTGTCTTTCTCCGTCTCTTGGACGCATGGTCGTTTTCGCCTTGGTTGTAATAAGCACCTTCGAGGGGCTCGGGGGGACCGGAAGGGGTTCCACCGGCCTCGCGCTGAGGGTAATAGTTACCACCGGGACCCAGTGGGAAGATGTCGCCCTGAACATAGTTGCCTGAATAAGGGTCCCAACCGCCCGCACCCTGATAAGAGAGAGGCTGGTATGTGTAGCTGCGAGGAGGAGGTGGATGGTCGCCAAGGGGGCTCTGGCTCTGGTGGTGTTGTCGTGGATGGACGGGAGAGGCGGGGGGAGGGTTAGAGACGGGAGACATGTCGGGCAGGGGTGTGTCGACGGCGGAGGCGCGCGAGGGACCGGAGGGGGCGACGCGGGTAGGGGGAGGGGGGTCGTTGAGGATGCGGCTGAGAGACATTGGAAGAGAAGTTGGCAGGAGAAACGGGGTGTGTTGGGGGAGAAGAAAAGAGGGAGAAGATGAGCGAGGAAGTGCGGGGATGAGAGGAGGTCGGGGAGGGTGACGGAGGAGGAAGTCGGTGACGATTTTTGAGGGAGAAGGGGGGGAGGGGGGGATGGGGACGGGGCGGAGGTTGCAACTGTGGTGGTCGGGAGGACAAGGGAGGGCGATGGCGGGAAATGCGCACGTATTTCGTCTTGTTGGATTTAGCTCGCATCGGTACACTGCCAAATTCGGAAACTCGGTCAACCCCGTGCCTCCCCATGGACGAGCGCAACGCCAACCAGCAGCAGTCTATTCTCTACGGTACGACACAGTCTAGGGCTCGTCCGGATACAACATCAGCTCTGGGCGCACTTTCTCGTCAAATTCCTCCGGCGTCAGATACCCCAGTGCCACCGTTGCCGCCTTCAGCGTCGTTCCCTCTTTGTGTGCCTTCTTGGCGCACTTGGCGACATCTGGAACCCGCGCGTTAGCAAAACAAGAATGCAGAGGATGGATGGACACTCGCTGTCATAGCCAAGGTGGCTGTTGAGAATGGTGGCCAACATCAGGCTCTCGTTCAACAAGGTGTTGATCCGCTTCTCGTTCGCCTGGATGCCGACCACACAGTGTTTGGTGAAAGAGCGCGAGGCTACACACGCGTCATGGGAGTGGGTCCACAGAGGACAGATTCATGACGCACCATCAGAGAGGAGACGTATGCTCTGAAGCACGTTTTTGATGATGACAGGTTTGAATACGTTGAGCTATGAACCATGTCACGTGCGTTGGAATTTACCAGAGACGACACTTGCCTCAAACTGTCCGCTAGCGCCTGCCACGCTCACGGTGGTCTGGTTACCCATCACTTGGGCGGCAACCATCGTAACTGCCTCACACTGCGTGGGATTGACTTTGCCGGGCATAATGCTGCTACCGGGCTCGTTTTCAGGCAGGCTCAGCTCGCCGAACCCGCAGCGAGGACCAGAGCCAAGGAAACGAATATCATTGGCAATTTTCATCAGGGAGCAAGCAACGACATTGAGGGCACCGTGAGCCTCGACAAGGGCATCGTGACTAGCAAGTGCCTCAAACTGCCGCGGTGTCAGCCAAGTGCCGGAGAGATGCCAAGTTACGTGCCTTGTTCGGTGCAGTCTTGAATTCGAGACCGGTGATCCGTGAGACTTGAATAGCAATTTTGACGTCGAAGCCTTTCTTGGTGTTCAATCCCTGCCGGGGGTGTTTGATGGCAAAGAGACTGCAACAACGAATGTGAACTCACGGTCCCTACCGCAGTTCCACCTTGCGCAAGAAGGCTCAGGCGAGGAATGACTGCCTTTACGCGCTCGATCCCGTTGTTGATTTGCTGGACGTAGCCGCTAAACTCTTGCCCGAGAGTCAAGGGGGTTGCATCCTGGGGTGACGACAAGACGAGTGAGTGTGCTGCATTTGATGACAGGGCAAGCATACCTGCAAGTGTGTTCGACCAATCTTGATGATGTTCTTGAATGCATCGGCCTTGGCTTGTAGTGCGTCTCTGAGTTCGATGAGCGCGGGGAGTAGAGAGTGATGGATCTCTGTCACGGCTGCGACATGCATGGCTGTCGGGAAACTGAGTGTATGCGTGAGTGGGAGCAAGGAGGGGAATGGAAGGATGACTTGCGTGTCGTTACTGCTCTGACTCATGTTGACATGATCGTTGGGATGGACTGGATTCTTGGAACCAAGGACACCGCCGAGCAACTCGATGGCACGATTGGATATGACCTTTGGTGGGGGTTTGGAGGGATGGATTGAGAAGAGGGAGGTGTCTAGCTGACCTCGTTTACGTTCATGTTGCTCTGAGTTCCGCTTCCGGTCTGGAACACGACCAGTGGGAAGTGGTCGGTGAGCTTTCCGGAGATGACCTAGGAGAGTGTGAGCGGGAGAGGAGGGTGAAGAGGGAACACGTGCGTCGTCTGCGGCTCTCTGAATGGCGTCACCGACTTTGGGATCGAGGCCATAGCTGACGTTGACGATGGAGGCGGCTTTCTTGAGGACGCCAAATGCTTTGATCAACGGGGGCGGGAGCCTCTCCGTGGGTCCGCCGATATCAAAGTTCTGGAGGGAGCTGCGACGTGGATGAGCGGAGAAGAGACGAGTGTTAGCTACATGCCGTTGTGTCTGTGCACCCCAGTAGCGGTCTGCGGGTACCTGGAGGTCGCCAAAGGTGTCGCGTTCGAGCCTGTACGACTGGGGGACGTGAGCGACGGCGAGGGGGATGCGGGAGACGTACCATGAGACGGGCGAGCCTGTGAATCTGAGTCGGAGGACGGATGAGCATGGAAGAGGACAAGCCGGAAACACCCTTCGTGTGACTTGTCGCCGTCATGTCGTCGCTCGCATCGCAGCTCGTCCTGCACCCGTACGTCTCTCAGTCGATCAAGTACGCCGCAACCAATCTCGGTAGAGACAAGGTATCGCTCATAACCACTCGCTTATCCTCGTCTGGCTCACCCGCACAGCTCTACCGCGCCATACAGTACCTCGCACGCTTTCTCGCCTGGCTCTTCCTCGTTCGCGGCAACGTCCCAGAAGCAGCGCGCTGGAATGCCCTCAAGGGCCATCTCGCACTCGCCCGGAAGCGTAAGTGTCCACCCACCCAACCCCATCCTCTTCTCAACGTCTGCAGTCATGCGTCTCGGGAAGCCCATCGAGCACCTCCAGGCCGCCCTCCGCGCAGCCCAGTCTTCATCCGATCTCGGCGAACAGCTGGCGACTATCGGTCGACAGCTGGCTTACTTTGGCTACCTCTCATATGATGCCGTCATCTGGGTCAGCTTCCTTCCTTCTTCTGCTAGACCTCTCCACATGCGCGTTTGCAGGCCAATGCAGCTAAACTCATCAACCTCAAACCCTCCACTTCTCAGAGGGTAGCCACCATCTCAAACCGCTTCTGGCTCTCCGGTATTATACTCAGCATGACACATGGTCTGCTCAAGGTCGGAAACGTCCTCGCTCACATCACATTCCCACTCAACACCGACTTCTAGGCCGGTCGACTCGCCCATGAGGCTCAAAAGTTCTCTGCCTCCGACTCCTGGACAGAGAGAGATCTCGGCGACCTCGCTCGCCGTGAGGCGAAACAGGTTGCTCTTGCAAAGTATTCAAACGTGTCTCCATTCTGTGCTCTTCGTCTGATCACCCCCCAGGACACGTTCGGATACGCGCTATCAGTTCATCATCGACATCTTGGACATCTCCATACCAGCATCCAACCTTGGCCTCGTCAACGTCAACGATGGCATCGTCGGTCTCGCAGGGTAAGTAACGCTCCATTATCCTTGCTTATTTCAACCTGGCACCCTTCCCAGCTTCATATCCTCCCTCATGGGAATGTCTACTCAGTGGGCCGCAGTCAATGGTCCCAAGTGACGGTCGTCACAAAAATCAAAGGATCAGCTTGTCCACAAATAATCTGTCGATACTTTTGTGTACCCCCGGTATCCACTCGTTCTCCATTTCTGAATGTAAATGTACCTCGAGGGCTGCCCTTTACGGATTTCGATCTCGTAGACGAAGGTATTCCTTGCGTACTGTCTCCATGGCCTCTGGTCCGGTACTGCAGCGGTCATTCTCCTGTGATATAGTGTGCTGCTATGCGGAACTTACTATTGAAGCATGCACTCTTGCAACGACTTGTACTTGTATCTGCATGCCCAAGCGACAGAGAGCGTCCGCCCTTGGGCACACTCTGCGAATTCTGGGGACGTCAATCAAAACGAACCAAGAGTTGTGGTCGCAAACTACCTTTGACTACAACATCACACTCCTTCAAGGCGCGCGTCTTGGTAGTCTTGAGGAGGGTCTCCTCCTCCCTTCGAGAGAGCGCATTCATGTATGGCGCGCGGGAACTGACGGAAATGTGGATGCGATGACTAAGTACCAAGCCGTATTCCCTCTCCACGTCCATACAATGTCCCAGGCTCTTAGACCCTTCTTTCGCCATTCTCCAGTCTCTTGCGTCCGAGTTCGATGTCTTGCAACACTCACCCCTTCCAAAGCCAAATCCAGTTTTACCAATCAGCTGGACGATGGCCCCTCTCTAGACGACTTCATATCCGGCGAGCCTACAGAGAGAATAGTACTTGGACGTACAAAGGGGCAAGCTTCTCATGATCCGTCTTGAAGCCTGTAACCTGATATTCTCACCAGTCCGCGTCTTCCAGATTTTCTAAAGACCAAGATACCATCCGGCAATGCTTTCCATAAGATCAAGAAAGATTTGAGGGGCCTTAACCTGCACACTGTTTGTGAGGAAGCTCGCTGTCCAAACATTGGTGATTGCTGGGGAGGTAAAGAAGGTGTCTCGGACGAGGAAGGCCGGCGAGCTGCCACTGCAACAATCATGGCAAGGACTCACATACCCCCGTCTCCACTTGCTCGCTGACCCGGGTATCAGTTAATGGGCGACACGTGCACCCGTGGCTGTCGGTTCTGTTCTGTAAAGACCTCCCGAACACCACCTCCACTAGACCCCCACGAACCAGAAAACACTGCTGAAGCCATCTCTAGATGGGGGCTCGGTTATATTGTGCTGACAAGTGTGGATAGAGATGGTGTGTTGTTGAGCACGATCAATGGGAGCGTCTCGTTCACTTTTATCCTAGACCTTGCAGACGGAGGAGCTCATCACTTTGCGGAAACAATTAGGAAAATTAAGCAGAAGCAAGTTCTTTTTGTCTCTGTTCGCTTACCCGAACCCATAACATGGTCCCAGGGCGCCGAATATCCTCGTTGAAGCTTTGACCGGTGACTTTGCCGGTTCGCTAGACCATGTCTCCGTCGTCGCCAAGTCGGGCCTGGATGTTTATGCACACAATGTCGAAACCGTCGAAGCACTCACTCCCTATGTGAGAGACCGTAGGGCAGCTTTCCGACAGAGTTTAAAGGTACTACAACACGCCAAGAAGGAGGGTGTGCGAATAACGAAAACCAGCATCATGCTTGGTGTTGGAGAGAACGAGGACCAGGTCATGGATGCCCTTCGAGGTCAGATTTCCTTGTCTACACTCCCGTCATGATGTCCATCTCTTTCAGAATTGCGCAAGATTGATGTCGATGTCGTGACCTTTGGCCAGTACATGCGCCCAACGAAGCGTCACATGAAGGTTGACCGGTATGTTGAACCCGCCGAGTTCGACTGGTGGAGGCAGGTTGCCGAAGGGATGGGATTTCTGTACGTCGCTAGTGGTCCGTTGGTTCGAAGCAGCTACAAGGTAGGCAAACCGGTGATGCTTGATCTTGATCCATACCTGACCTGATATAGGCCGGAGAGTATTTCATCGAGAATGTCTTGAAGGGCAAAGCGACGGAGAAGCGGACAAAGAATCTCATCGTGGACGAGGCAGCCGCCTCTCAGCAGGGTTCGGTATAACCATCTACTTCATAATTAGTCCATCTAGACGATACCACTAGATTATTTGGCAAATGGGATACGGTTGTCACTGCTCGACACCATGTATCGCCTCGTCGACTGCGGTGATGATCGGCGATTGCCGAGATATAGTTATCGAAGACTCCATCCTTTGCGTCGATATGGGTGCCATCATGATGGCAGCGTACGCGACCTTGTTGACGAAAACCAGTTACTTGCCTGGTGTGCTGGTTCTAGACTACACCCTTCGGTCTGTCGGTTCCGAGTATCCATTGGTTGTGATGGCTACACCTACTTTACCGCCAGAAGCTCGTGACATCCTTGCAAGGCGAAGGATCAGGGTGATAGACATCCAGTCCCTTCAGCCCAGCGGAGGTCTGCACACCCTCGGAATGCACGACGCCAGGTTCGCGGACACCTGGACGAAGCTGAGGTGAGGTGCGGATACACAGTGTCCTCAATTTCTGAACGATCAACCCAGGGCCTTTGAATTGGCGGATTACAATGTAAGCAGAATGCGTTACGACAATACCCCTCCCATGACCCAAGTCCTGGTCTGATAGCGCATCGTCCTCTTAGATGCCGACATGATTGTCATGCGGAAGATGGATGAGTTGATGCATCTCTCGCTCGCACGAGACGAAATCGCTGCTGCTCACGTCTGCGCCTGCAACCCTCGAAAATTGAAGCATTATCCTGCGGATTGGTAAGTAGCCTGTTGCGAACATCTGGCCAACTCACTCATCTCAAGCAAGGGTGCCAGAGAATTGTGCTTACACACCATTGTCCCATCCTACTGGTCTAACGGCCCCGACGCAGATAACAAACGGTAGCCCACGACCCCATTCTCAACTCAATTCTGGGCTTGTCGTGCTAAATCCTTCCGCCGAACTCGCTCAGGCGGTTTATAACCATCTCTACACGTCCCCGCTGGTCTCAACCTGGTCATTTCCTGATCAGGATCTTCTCTCCGACTTTTTCAAGGGGAAATGGAAACCATTGCCCTGGTGTTATAATTCGCTCAAGACGTTGATGCTAATTCATAAACCACTCTGGCGGGATGAAGAAATTAGATGCCTTCATTATATCTTGGCAGACAAGCCTTGGCATGCTAGAGTGCCGAGAGGAGGAGGAGGAGAATATGATAAATCACATCAGTGGTGGTGGGATATATTTGAATTACTGGGTGCAGAGATGCGGGCGAGCGACAGGGAAGGCTGGAAGGTGATTATGGCAAACGTGGCACAGACATAACTTTAACACTTATCTGGACGTATCCATTTCGTCCAGCTAATGACGCACATACTATCACAGGTAGGAAATTTCGCCAAATCCCCTTCATTACGATCTCCACGAGACGAATACCTCATCAGTGCGAAATCTTATCGGTCACCAATTAGAGATGTTCGCAAAATAAGGACAGACGAGTACCTTTGCGTGCATGTGCTTTCGGAAAGAGGAGTCTTCTCTCCCATCCGATAGCTCAAAAGGCCAGCCTGAGCGATCATGATACCATTGTCAATGCAGAAGCTAGTGCAAAAATTATAAACCATCAAGAGAACCAAGTCGGGTCATACCGTTCGTCTGTCGCAAAAACTCGACCTTGACGTTCCTTTCCCATGATTCGCATCATTTCCTGCAGTCGTTCATTGCCTTGGGAATCCGTGAATGAGATGTAGAGGGAAGGAGAAATTAAATCTTACATCCCACACCGCCGACGATGAGAACTTCACTACTTACAACGTGAGCCATGGCTCGCTCGGTGATTTCTACCAGCATTGCAAACACTGTTTCTTGGAGGGAAAAGCACAGATCGGCAGGCGTTATAATGTCCTCTTCTGATTCATCCAGCGTTCCAGAGGGACGGAAACGCTTGTCCACGGTATACGCTTCAATCGAAGTCAATATGCCTGAAAGACTGATGTCCATGCCCTTGGTCGTGTATGGAAGAGGCACGAGTCGCTTCCCCCTGAGCGCATAAGACCGAGGAACAGAATCCACGTAAACAAGGACATACTTCTTCGCCTCCTGCTCGATATTGTAGCCCGGGCTTGGTTCGTTGCTCAGATGGATGATTCTTGCGAAACGGTCTAGGCAATTGCCCACAGCGATATCCAGTGTTTCGCCGAAGATCCTATAGCGATGCTGAGAATATGCGATCACCTGTGTGTTGCCACCCGAGACGTAAAGTACGACTGGGTTCTCGGCTTGGGTAATCGTACGACCCATCTCAATGTCTGCATGAATGCTTGAACGTGTGCTCTGGTGGAGTATATGGGGACTCACGTCCGACGCAGTGATTGACTGCTACGAGAGGTTTACTGAACAGGAGAGAGAGCGTTCTAGCAACCAGTGCGACGGATTGTAGGGGGGCACCCATACCAGGGCCTTGGAAATCGTGCCAAGAGTGATCGGGGCAGCCGCAGCGATACGGAGGGGACATACCCTTGGTGTAACATATGCAATCCAAATCTTTTATCCCAATCTTGGCCTTCTCGATTGCGCTCTTGATAACGTTGAGAGCCCACTCTCGATGGTGCTGAGCAGTATCTCGGGGAAGGAATCCTTCCCCTGGCGGCGTTATGTATGTATGTCGTATATTAGCTAGTACTTTTGCAGAACCATCCACGCTATGCATGATGATGCCTGCACCTAGCTTGTTGGCTGAGCCCTCGAGACCGAGGGCGAAGTATGGTCTGTCTGCTGAAATCAGGACTTGGCAGGATGGATCTGAATGGTCTCAACCTGGATCTTTGAGCGGGTTACGTCCGAATCTCATGACGCTGAAGAATATTCGGTGCGAGGCAGTCGAGATGAAGAGTGATCTGCCTGAACTTGGAATTGCCGATATACTCCTGCTTTTGGTTCAAGTTTGTCCTTGAAAATCCAAGGTTCTATATTCTATGGTTTACTCCGTCGATTGCAACAGGGAATAGCGTCGCGACACCAACAAGGGATCATTGGTGGGTGAACAGGCATCGTTAATACTGTAAATTTGCGTAGGGCTGAAACAGTGCGTGGACCAGAGCCAAAGAGCATGCATCGGAATGAGTGATCTATGGTAAATGAAGGAATCGGACGAAGGACATGCTTTCGAAACAGCGGATGTCGGACATAAATGAAAGAAGTATTCTTAGAGCATGAAAGTCAAGGGGTTTTCAAGATAGCTCTTGAATGCAGACAGCCATCGTGCTCCTACTGCGCCATCAACAGTCCGGTGATCAGAGCTGAGGGTGACTTTCATCACGTTCGCCATCTTGAAACCGCGCTCTTCCTCAGGTGCAGGAACCAGTACGGATTTGGTAGTACCGATGGCGAGAATGCAGGATTGCGGAGGGTTGATGATGGCGGTGAAGTGGTCAATGTCGAACATGCCGAGATTAGAAACCGTGAAAGTTCCGCCCTAAAAAGGTGGGTGAGAAAACGTGTAAAGAAAACAAGTGATACTGACCTGATACTCCTGGGGTGCAAGTTTACCATCGCGAGCCTTCTTCGCGAGCGCCTTCGCTTCGGCAGAGATTGTCGCTAAACCTTTGGAACCAACATCCTTGACGATAGGTGTGATTAAACCGGTAGGGGTTGCAACAGCGACCGAGATATCCGCGTTCTTGTATCTGCGACAAGTCAAGTTGGATGAAAAGAGGCGATAACGTGACACATACAGCCTAATGACGTCACCCAGCCATGCCGAGTTGGCTTCCGGAACATCCTTGAGTGCACAAGCAACGGCTTTGAGAATGAAGTCGTTTACGCTGAGTTTAGCACCCTTGTCCTTGTCGCCCAGCGTCTTGTTAAACACTTCGCGAAGTTTCGATACCTTGTCCATGTTGATCTCGACCGTCAAATAATAATGAGGAATTTCTTGCTTGGACGCCGTGAGACGTGTTCCAATGACCTTGCGCATGTTCGAGACAGGTACGTCTACGTAATCCGAGGAAGCTGGGGTAGCGTCGGAGGACAAAGCGGCAGAAGCGGATGGGGCTGGGGGTTGGTATCGTTCAACGTCGTCGCGGATGATGCGGCCATCGGGGCCAGTGCCCTTTATCTTGGAGAGGGGGATACCCTTCTCAAGCGCGATTTTCTTGGCGATTGGAGAGGCAAATATTCGGTCGCCCTTTGGAATGTCGGGCTTGGTCTCTTGAGGATGAGGGGTCGAGGCCGGGGATGAGGGCGAGACAGCGGGTGGTGCGGGTTCGGGAGACTGCTGCTGTGCCGACGCGGCAGGTGAAGGGGCAGCCTCAGCAGCCATTCGAGCGGCAGCCGAGAGATCATCACCCTCCTCTGCGAAGATGGCTATTGGGGTGCCCACGGGGATGTTCTTTGCGCCGTCTGGGGTCTGGAGAAGTAATGAACAAGAGGAACGCGGCAAGGCAAGAAATGCGCACGATGATCTTGGCGAGGATACCATCATCCTGCGCTTCGACGTCAATGGAGGCCTTGTCGGTCTCCTGTGGAGAAAGTGAGAAGGGACGCGTGGGGATGGAGTGGGGCGTACTATTTCGAGAAGGACGTCGCCGACAGAGAAGGAATCGCCCTCGTTTTTTTTCCAAGAAGCAATACCGCCCTCTGTCATGGTTGGACTCATGGCGGGCATTGGGAATCTGGAGAGGGCATGTCTGCGGGCGGAGGTGTGGAGACCTGTCGGGAAGGTGTGAGAGGGACGTCGCTGGACAGGACGGGGTACATACGACGGGCGGCGACGCGGGCGAGGAAGACGGACATGGTGGTGAGGAAGGAGAAAAATCCGTGTCTGTCCGATACTTTATTTATTTTATTTCATAAATATTTATACGGTTTATTTATGACGTTCCTCCTCCCAGGCCAGCCCGTGCCAGCGACCGGCGCCGACGTCGGGCGGGGCACCTACCTCAAGCACGGCCAGTTGCGCGCCAGCGTCGCGGGCACGCTGACCAACCACACGCTCACCGCACACCGCCAGCGACCACACCCACCCGCCACAAACTCCGTCGTTCTCGGCACCGTCACCCGCCTCTCCCCGCTCCAGGCCGTCGTCGCCATATCCGTCGTCGACGGCATACCCCTCTTCCCCGGCGAAGAGTTCACGGGCGTGATTCGCACCCAGGACATCCGCGCAACGGAGAAGGACAAGGTCAAGATCGCCGACTGCTTCCGCGGCGGGGATGTCGTCAAGGGTCTCGTCGTCCGTCGCCGTCGTCCCTTTCGCGCGTCATCTGACATCTCGAACGCAGATCTCCCTCGGCGACGCACGCAGCTACTACATCACGACCGCGCGCAATGACCTCGGCGTCATCTTTGCCACCAGCGAGGCCGGTAGGTGCATGCCTCGACCCCGTCCTCTGCTGCTCACGCTGCTGCACACAGGTGCCACGATGGAGCCGGTGTCGTGGCAGGAGATGCGCTGTCCGAGCACAGGCAGGATAGAAAAGCGCAAATGCGCGAAACCGGAGAATGTATGAATGGATGTATTACGTAATCGCTCAGGGATCGTAGTATAGTTGCAACGTTGACTTTGACTCGTCCTCGCTCTCGCTTGTGTTTCTAGTTGTATTTTATTCTACAGGGTCCATGACGGCCGTACTCCCCGCCGTAGATGTTCTACGCAGAGATACAAGGATGCCTTCCCTCGACGACAACGAGATCAAGTGTGTCCACATCCCTGCCACCACCCTTGCGACTCACCCCTTCACCAGCTATTCTTCTTCTACAGACTGGAAAACAAAGTATTACGAGGTCGCGGATATGCTCGCAGAAACGCGAGCCGAGCTCGACGAATTCCACACCTCTAGCAAGGAACTCGAGGAGGAGCTCGTCAAGGAAATCGAACGCACAGAGAAAGCCCAGCAGGATCTCAAGGTCAAGGTCGCTCGCGTAGAAACAGACAGGGACGAATGGAAGGTCCGTTTTCGTCCTTTTGTCCTCAGTAGCTCATCCCCAGCCACTCTCCCAGTCCAAGTTCATGTCCCTTCAGACAGCCCACAACACGACAACAACCTCTTTGCAGCGCGAACTCGATACAGCAAGGCAGGAGTCGCAGCGACTCAAGGTCCAACTCCGGGAACTGGAAATGGGCAACGACGACCTCGAACGAAACGAGCGCGCAGTCTCGTCCACTCTGGCAGACGTCGAAGCCAGGTATTCCCGCGTACTCGAAGAGAAAATTCTCCTCGAGCACGAGCTCCTCGACAAAGCGAACCTAGAGGAGGAATGTCAACGGTTGAGGGATGAATTACGAGGTACGTTCGATACACTGTCCCTACCCCGTTCACTCACAGTCTCCAAGATACCGAAGTCGAAATGTCTATCCTCAAGGACCAGCTCTCCGCTGCCCGCTCCAACCCATCCGTTTCTGCAGCTCCGTCTTCCCCTCCATTGACCGAGGAAAGCCTGCTAAATACCCCACCACCGCCCGACTTGAATCTGTGCGAGCTCTCAGACAAGTCGTCGACTTCCATACCTCGTCCTCCATCCACCTCTTTCAGTTCCACTTCCGGCCAATCTACCCTACTCCAACGAGCTGGCTTCCAGCCGGCCAAATTCTCCGTGTCAACTTCTACGCCTTCTGTTACTCGCTCAAGCACGTTGCCCACACTCTCCG
>JBBPQR010000210.1:0-14819 GCA_038092615.1 Boletus sphaerocystis | reverse complement strand
GGATGCCTCCAGCCCTTATAAGAAGGTCAAGATGATATATACAACCATAGGTGTGTGTGCTGTGGCGTGGACGCCTATCATTGATGTGGTTGCATGCAGGTCTCAGTGAGAAGGTCTCTCAAAGTCGAAGACCTTCATTCACATCGTATGCTACAGCTTGCTAGGGCAAGACGCCGAGCTTTTTCTGCACATATGAAGTATCGTCGTCTTCGTCTTCAAGAAATTGAAGTCATGCACACCATTGCAGTTGATGAGTGTGAAGAAGCAGAAACTTGTTTGCGAAGAGTGGACTTGCAGATCGGAGAGATAAGGCATCATATGCATACTAGTGCCACAGCGTTGGTGGACAGAAGTTTCACACTATTTAGTGCCAGACATGACATCGACAGTGCACCTAAAGAGAGGAACTACAAATCACCCACTCCTTCTTGTTGAGATTTAACCTTGCTATTAGGTTAAACGTTACTGACAGACATTAGGATAAGCATTACTGTTTTACAGTAATACCTAAGTGTAGTCAACAACTATGGTCAGTAATGTTCTCACAATCACATGACCTAACCATGTGATCTTTCTGATCACATGAGACGCTTACACTATTCATATTGGTCATATAACCCTTTGCCCTACCTCATGTTTAGAGCTAGTTACGCTATTTGCTGGAGTCTTTAAATCCTTTATAAGTCCCACCAATAGCAGATATATCTCTTATCTCTCTTATCTCTATCCTATAGCAATATCCGCTCTTATCTCTTGATAGAGTTCGAGCTCCTATCTAATCTAGTAGAATAAGAGTATAAATAGGGGACTTATTCCCCCTATGAAATCTCTAACGAGTTCTCTCAATTCGTTCTCTTCTGCTTGAGTCCTACTCTAAGCAACACCTCTTGGCTCTAGTACCATTGTCATTGTACCAAGTGAGTATTCCCACTTGAGACTCATACTCCCCTGTCCCTTCGCTATCTTCGGAGTATCCCTGTACTTCGAAAAGTTATGAGCCCTGCTTAGACAAGTGAAGTTCGTCTTTGATATCACGATGCCTCCCACCGTCTCGCGAGATGCATAATGGTTTGAACCTTTGGTCCAACAAGCCTTAATGGCTTTCTTATTCATCTATCAATCCATAAGGATTGGCACATTCATTTTTTATAACGATGTCTGTGCAATCATCTCCTTCGGTGGAGGATGTCTGTTTTTCCTTAAAACCAAAGACTCTTTCTCTGTTGTCTTTGAGGTCAGAACAACAACTGACTATTATTTCTACACTCTTACGCTTAGACACCAAGATCTACGCGTAAGTACACAGACTGTTCATCCTCCACCCTATTCGCCTCGTCCTCCTGTCAACCCTCCTCATCCTTGTCCTTGTCCTTGTCCTCCCATGCCCTATCCTCCTGGATCCAATCCAAGAAATTCTGCCGTGTTCAGACCATCCGCTACCACTTCCCAACCTCCTCTAACTCGAGGAGAGACCGTGCCACGTTCTATCCAGGACACTGAGCGCAGATATTCTCGAAACTTTACGTTCGAGATCCCTTGTCCCGTCTGCAATGGAGCAGTTGAGCAAAGAGAAGTCCACCGTCATGGTGAGAGAGATTTTCATAGAGACAGCGACATAGAGGACTCATTCCTCATCTCTAGAATACTTAGGTCACCCATTTCGGGTTCAGAACATTCTTATTATCCAGTCCCTCTCGGACTGAGACATTCCTCTTCTCTAGGTCGCCATATTTCTAGATCCGGAAATAATTCCAGATCCTCTCCCCGTTCCTATCACTCCGTGCCTCCTGCCTCTTCCAATGGACTCCCAGTCCCCGCTCCTCCATTCATCGACTCTCTCATCACTGAGCTCGCTCAGTACGCCGACCGGAACTCCCAATCTCCTGCTGCCTCCCCTGCTTCCTCCCCAGGAAGACAGGAGAATGTCCATTGGCACAATGTCGACAACCGGAACTCCAGTTCCAGATCCTCTAATCTGGCACCAGGACTTCTGATACAAGGAGCAGCAACCTGAGCACCACATTCCGCCCAACTGGGTAGAGTTTTGGTAGAACCTTTCCCCGATGCTTCATCGAACTCCGGACCATCTCTCCAGTCAAATGGAGAACACTATACGTTACTCGTGGAACGCGGTCAAATCTTGTCGCCTACTCCCTTCTGTCCATACCAGCCCGAACTGGACAAGATCCTTCTCCTTGCCACAGGGGAAGACTATCAACACGAGCAAGGGGAGACTCCCCCACGCCTTCATCCGGAACCAGCCGGAATATGGCGACCTTTTCAGATCGACGCTCTGGTTGGCGCGAACTGGCAAGAAGAGATTCGGCAAATCAACATTCCTTCGGATCCTCCTCATCACTTCGACGCGACGTTCCCACTATCTTACAATGTCGTTCCACTTCCCCCCGTCAGCACGCAGCCAGTTCAACTGGAATGAATAGAGGTAGTCCCCAACACGTTCATCCCAACCAACTCTCTTCCAGTCCGCTTCCAACACCAGCACCCAGTCCGCCATCTGTTCCTTCTCAACAACACACCCCAGACAGTAATCCTGTTTTGGATTCCAACTGATGAAACTCACAGATTAAATCCGATCTGTGGACTCCGATACCTCGATGAGAGGATTGAGACTTACTACGAAGGTGCTGGCTGGGCATTCCCCGTTCCATCCTACGACTATAGCAGAGATTACCAAGACCACGACCAAGGATTCAAGATTTTCCGTCGAGATCTCTTTCCTCCCTGCTATTCCAACATTTTTTATATCAAGTCGTTCGCTCCCAACCTCCACTTTCCGGAAGACGCTTGGATGGATGAACCAGCCGTTTGGGATCAGGGATGGGAACCACAGGACTGGAACACGTATAACAGTATGACTACCAGAATGTATAATTCTCTTTTCGACACATTTCATCGTTTCCACCTAAAGGAGCACAATCTGGAGTTCTATAAAAAGGCAAAACAATACAAAAACTAATAAAAGAAGCGGCAGGTACTGATCAGGAAGATGTCATTTACGCATCTCTTGCAGGAACTTTCCACTCAGGAAAAAGAAGAGCTGCAGAAGAAGGCGACAGAAAATGAAAACTTTGCCGCTCTACTTAGGTCTGGACTTTATTTGGACATTTCCATTCCTCTTTCTTGGCCTGTACATGAATATTCCACTAGCGCTTACTATAACAAGGACATGAACTACCGTCATTGCTATAGAAACTTTCTTCAGCTAAATGCTTGGAGTTGCAATGACAAGATAACCTTACCATACATATCTTGTATGAGAGAAAGCGTTAGAATAGAATCCGGTATTCGGATTAATAATCCTCATTACTTTCCAACTACTTATTTCGATCTTTTCGAATCCCATAGTCGAGATCCAGATACTTATACTCTAAAAGAGGACAACAGTCCATTTACAAAAGAGGAGCAAAAGATGTATTGGGATCGGAAGCTTGCGGAAGCATTTGGACATAACAAGAAGGCTCGCTGCCTTATCTTGTGGCTTATTGGGAAAGGACGAAGACAAAGGATAGCAATACCACCGAGGGTTGCAACACCACAGGTTTCTATAGGACAAACAGGCTACGCTCCATTCGATCTTCTTATCTTTCTTTATAATGATCTGATTGTTGACGAAGGATTTCCAGATTTACTTTCATTCCTCTAAAGAATGACTACTGCTGCACTCCCTACCACCGTCGACTTTAAAGTCGATAATACTCTTCTCAGCCGTATTCCGGTCCTTCAAGGACCTACCAACTATACCACCTGGGCAATCCGTGTCCAATCTGTTCTCGAATCCCTCTCAGTCTGGGGTTTTGTCTCTGGAACCTCGACCCATGCTGGCGTGGCTAACACTGACCAAGCCAAGTGGATCGTAATCGACAAATGGGTTACCGGAATCATCACCAATACCCTAAACGACTCTTTCCTTCATCATGTCACCTACACCTATGACGGTACCATCACAAGCTTGTCCAAACATCTATGGGACAAGATGACTTCTCTCTATGGAAACTGAGATCTTTCCGGATAGTTTAACTTGTTCCATCAGGCTCTTCGAGCGCAGATCAATCCTAAGAATGTGCAAGTTGGTATGAACAAGATTACTTCCTTGTTCAACCACATACAAGCCGCCGGACTTGACCTTCCAGAGACCTTCCGAGCCATGTTCCTTCTCCTCTCTCTTCCAGATCAGTTCTTTACATTCGCGTCTACTACAGCGCAGACTATCGAGAAAGTGAACTTCACGGTCGACACTATTCAAAGCTGGATTTTATCCGAGATCGACTTCCGTGAAACCCAAGGTCGCTCTCAAGGCACCTCTCTTCGCGCTCGAATTTCTAATGTAGAGAATGAACTGGTGAGTTACTCCTCTGTTAACCGGACCAATGTGATTCGTCATGGTCTGCCTAAACAAAATAAATGGAAATGTCCTCAGGGATCTTCTTTCCAGCCCCAGTCACAATCTGGACCTTCCGGATCCAGTGGCTTCCGCCCCGGATTCCAGAAGAGACATTCATCTTCGTTTGCTAACAAAAAACAACGAAGCCGAATTAGATTTGAACTGAGACAACAGAAGAAAGGAGCAAAGGAAAAGAAAAGGCCTCTCAGGCTAGTGCCTTTGAGGGAGAAGGTTTCGTTCACGAAGTCACTCTAGATGATATAATGCTGAATGAAGCTACAGAGTCAGTTCCAACGGAAGATACCACTTCTGGTTGAACGCTCTATGACAACCCTCTTGTAGGAGAAGATGGTATGTGTCACAGTGTGGCTTGAAATGCCACCAGCCAGCACAATACCTAACAGAGCATTGTGACGGCTGAAATGCCCACATACCTACTCTCATATGTGGAGTTGAGTCCTGAAATAACGGACCTGGTAGCTCAACGGTAGAGCACAGATAGCTATAACCTAGGGTTGCGGGTTTGACCCCTGCCTGGGTCACTTTTCACTTGATCGCAACAAGTTGATGACTTATTCTAACATGGTAGCATCACTTGATTCGATTAGGCCAGTAGTCTAATAGCACTGGTTACTTGGTTATTCCAAGCAGTAGGGGTGTCACAGTGTGGCTTGAAATGCCACCAACCAGCGCAATACCTAACAGAGCATTGTGACAGCTGAAATGCCCACATACCTACTCTCATATGTGGAGTTGAGTCCTGAAATAACGGACCTGGTAGCTCAACGGTAGAGCACAGGTAGCTATAACCTGGGGTTGCGGGTTTGACCCCCGCCTAGGTCACTTTGCACTTGATCGCAACAAGTTGATGACTTATTCTAACAGTATGAAACATTTTGAAATGGTGATCGAGAACACCAATTTCAACTCGAATGAACCCGGTGCTCCAGACCCAGACACTGAGATGCACGACACGGATACAGGTATGGATATGGCTGACAACTCTTATTCCTTTCGAGCACGCTCCATCTGACGTCTCTAAAGATGGAGCAGGACCGTCTATGAGACGAGACCTTCCAATTAACTTGGAAGAACCGTTCCCTTCAATGGAACGAGACACAAGACTGCTCGGTAAAAAGAAAAAGAACAAAAAAGGAATGAAGATTTCTCTCAGTGGTTTGGTTTCAGACAATAGTCATTTCTCTTCTCTCTCCTCTAATTTCCCTTCTCCGCCTGTTCCTTATACACAGTCCGCATCATTTCTTGCATCCGCCCCACCTACTATCTATGGTGGAGATTACCTTACGGTATCTCATGGAACGCATGAAGAACATGTACCGGTTACCTGAGATTACAGTCAGGAGTTAGGAGATCATTTACCATACGATAGAGGAGAGTATAATCTTTCTACTTACTACAATGAGGAATCAAACGAGCACCTTATCTATTATATCAAAGCCCTTGCGCTTCAGGGTGATTCAGACAAGTCTACCTTCAACAGATCTCATTGGATGGTCGATAGTGGTTGTACAGATCACTTATCACCTTTCATTGAAGACTTTGTTCATCTAGGATCTCAGAAGCGCACTGCTTCTGTAGCAAATGGGAACAAAGTAACTATGCATGGTCCTGGAACCATCTTAGTTCAACAGGTCAATGGTGGTTTTAACTCACCTACGGTAATATTAGAAGAAGTATGGTTCACCCCTGATGCTGCACATCGTTTACTTTCAGTGCCTTCTTTAACGGCCCACAGCTACCGCTGTGAGATTACTCAATCTGGATCAAAGATCTGGGACAAGAGCGGACGCATGTCAATACAGGCTACTATCTTATCCCCTGCTAACAACCTACACTGGTTTCAGTCGGAAACAATTACACTAGATTCTGGATTTATCGCCTTTCTTGCGGATGACCATTCTTATCAGATCTGGCACCAACGTTTTGGCCACACTTCTCGGAATGCTCTCTGACATGCCTCTACTCACCTTTCCGGTGTTCCGACCTTTCCAGTCACCTCCACTCTTCCGCCTTGTCGCGGTTGTTCTCTTGGAAAGATGCTGGATCGCTCTTTTCCATCCTCTGGCAAGCGAGCTTCTCGCCCTCTTGCTTTGGTGCACACAGACCTTGTTGGTCCTATGCCTACTGAGCCTTGCTCTCGAGCTCGGTATATACTTACTTTCATTGATGATTGCACTGGGTATGCCTTGTTATCCTTCTTGCGGGCCAAGTCATATTGCCTGGCTAATTTTAGGAATATGGTCTCTTGGGCTGAGACCTTCACTGGTCACTCCCTGGCCTCTGTACGTTTGGACTGAGGAGGGGAATTCATGGGTCATGAGTTTCAGGCGTTCCTCACTTCTCGAGGCATCACTCATCAGACTTCCGTTCCCCATATGCCTCAGTAGAATGGACGTGCAGAGAGATTCAATAGAACCATATTAGAAAAGGCAGGAGCTATGCGCCAACATGCCTGTCTTCCTAAAGCATTCTGGCAGGATGCTGTAGAGACTGCCCTACATGTCTATAACAGACAACCAATGCGTCGTCATGATTGGAAAACTCCTATTGAATTATTCAATGGGAAGAAACCAGATGCATCATACTTCAGAGTATTCAGATGTAGAGCTTATGTCTTTATCCCTCCGGAACAAAGGCCGGACAAGCTGTCCCCCAAATCCGAAGAGATGATATTCATTGGGTATGAACCTAACACCAAAGGTTGGTGTTTCTGGTCAAAGAGTAAACATTGCGTAGTGGTTGCAACTAATGCTACATTTGACAAGAACTTCTTCCTGCACTGTTCCAGAAGTCAAGAAGATGGACCTGCCCCTATTCCACAAGAAGATGGACCTGCCCCTATTCCACAAGAAGATCTTCCGAGATCGGAACCGGAATTATTGGAACCGAATGACTCGGAACGACTGGAACCAAACAGATACGTTCATATTAATATTCCAATACCTCAAGGAAATACTCCTGATCAAAATGATGCTTATGAAGCACCAGATGAACCATGGGTTCCTTCACAAACACCTCCTCGTGTACTGTCACCTCTTTGCTTTGAATCACCAAAAAGTCCAAATGATCTGCCCTCCTATCAGACTAATCAGTCACCCGCACATCCAGGTGAACGGAGAAATCAGCCGGATTCAGGACATCAAAGTGATCTTGAGGATAGACATCAGCACAAACGATACTTGTTATTGGATTCACCTCCCTCTCCTTCTCAAGAGGATATCTGGTATACACTGGCTCCAGTCCGACAAAATTGAATGCCACCCAGACAACAGCCTGGAGAATCATGACCAGAGTTTCGCTCTCGTCCTCATCAGTATCATCCGATGCATGAGGATAGATCAACCTTTAGACCACCAGTGGAACAACGCCGATCTACTCGTGTTCCACAACCTCGAGTTCTTCCGAACAACGCTTATGGTGATCGACCACCAGTAGCCATCGAGAGAGATCTAAGAGAAGGACTTGTTCCTATTCAGGAGGAGTCATCTCCTATCCAACCGGATTCAAATCCGGAATTGGAACAAAGACCTACAAATGAGGAAGAGAATCTTGGAGAAATGTATAGCAATAAGTGGATGTTACATCACTTCACTGCTGCAATTGATCATGGAGAATGGACCATACCAAAACACTACCGAGATATAGCTAAGCTACCTCGAGACCAACAACAGGCTTGGTACGATGCATCCAAGGATGAAATAAAATCCTCACATGAATGAAAGGTTTGGGAATTGGTTTCATTACCAAAGGGTCGTACACCTATCAAAGGGAGATGGGTGTTTGCCATATACTCTGGCAATCAAGTAAAAGCATGCTTTGTTGCAAAAGGCTTTACTCAGATCTTCAGAATAGACTACCAAGAAACATTCTCATCTGTTGCTAGGTTTGAGACCATCCAACTGGTTCTTGCACTTGCAGCACTTAACGATTGGGAAATCAAAGCGCTAGATGTTAAAACCGCCTTTCTATTTGGTGAGCTAGATGAAGAAATCTACATGGTGCAACCAGAAGGATTCATAGTAAAGGGTCAGGAATCAAAGGTCTGTCGACTCAAGAAGGCCATCTACGGCCTCAAACAAACAGCCCTTCAATGGAACAAGCTGCTTCATCAAAGCCTTGTCGCCTTTGGATTCAAAAGATGTACATCAGATTCTGGGGTTTATGTTAAATTCATCAGCAAGGATATTATTCTTATAGTCATTTATGTTGACGATGCTCTTTTCTTGGGTAGCAACAAGGCACAGGTACTCTCCCACAAAAAGAAGTTCATGCAAAAATGGGAATCTTGAGATCTTGGCACTGCCAAAGAGTATCTTGGTATGCAAATAACAAGAGATCGTGCTAAACGCACTCTCATCCTTGATCAAACCAAATATGCCTCTAAGGTAGTAAAACGATTTGGTCAAGAGAATTGCAAAGATACTTCTATACCACTTCTGACTGGATACATTCCGAGACCTAATGAAGGAAAAGAAAAATCCTTCATTGCGAAGTCATTATCAATCCATGATCAGTTCCTTGTTATACATCATGCTTGGAACTCGACCGGATATTGCATTCGCAGTGATCAAAATGTCACAGTTCTCATCTAATCCTAATGAAGAACATATGCAGAAGGTGATGCAAATTGTTCGCTATCTTTCTTATTCCGAGAATCTCTGCATAAAATATACTGCATATGGAGATCAATCCGGACTTATCGCCTATTCCGATACAGACTGGGCAGGTGATGTAGAAACATCTCGTTCTACCACCGGATATGCAATGTTCTTAGCAAATGGAATAGTCTCTTGGCTTTCCAGACGACAGAAATGTGTCAGACTCTCTTCTACCGAAGCTGAGTACTGTGGTATGACCAAATGCACTAAACAACTTCAATGGATTCGAAATCTCTTCGGAGAAATTAAAATTCCATTAAGAGTTAATTGTCGCCTACCCTCTAGGAATTTTATTTTTCCTAGGTTCTTGGTAAAAATGTCTGCGAACTGTGAATTAGTGTCCACATAGTAGAGTTCAATTTCACTATATTCAATAGCTTCACAAATGTAATGTTCTGGAATGTGAACATGTTTAGTTCTACCTTCTTGTGCTGGATTGGAGGCTAAAAAGATTGCTCCTTGATTATCCATGCACATAGGTATGCGCTCTAGTGGAATTTTGATCTCTCCAAAGAGATTACGTATCCACTGTAATTGTTTAGCACATTCAGTCATTCCACAATACTCAGCTTTTGTAAATGAAAGCTGGACACATTTTTGTCATCTGGAAAGCCAAGAGACTATTCCGTTTGCTAGGAACATGGCATATCTGGTTGTTGAACGAGAAGTTTCAACATCTCCTGCCCAATCTGTATCAGAATAAGCAATGAGACCGGAATTGTTACCTGTTGCTGTGTATTTGATGCATAAGGTCTTAGAGTGTGATCAGTAATGAACAATTTGAATTGCTTTCTGGAAATGTTCTTCTGAAGGATTAGAAGAATATTGTGATATTTTTATAACAGCATATGCAATGTCTGGTCTTGTTCCAAGCATAATGTAAAGCAAGGATCCAATAACTGATTGATAATGACTGCATAATGAAGGATTTTCTTTTCCTTCGTTTGGTCTTGGAATGTAACTGGTAGGTAGAGGAATATTAGTTTCTTTACAGTTCTCTTGACCAAATCGCTTTACAACTTTAGAAGTGTATTTGTTTTGATCAAGGATAAGAGATCATTTAGATTTGTCTCTGGTGATACGCATTCCCAGGTATTCTTTGGCTTCGCCAAGATCTCTAAATTCCCATTTCTGCATGAACTTCTTCTTGTGAGAAAGAACCTGCGCTTTGTTGCTACCGAGAAAAAGAGCATCATCAATGTAAATGATAATAAGAATAATGTCTTTTCCAATAAACTTGACATAAACTCCTGAATCGGAGGTGCATCCCTTGAATTCAAAGGAAACAAGGCTTTGATGAAGCAGTTTATTCCATTGAAGGGCTGCTTGATTAAGACCATAAATGGCTTTTTGTAAATGACAGACCTTTTGTTCCTGGCCCTTAATTACAAAGCCTTCTGGTTGCACCATGTAGATTTCTTCATCTAGCTCACCAAAGAGAAAGGCAGTTTTAACATCTAGCGCTTTGATTTCCCAATCATGAAGTGCTGCTAGTGCAAGAATCAGTCTCACTATTTCAAATCTTGCAACAGAAGAAAAGGTTTCTTTGTAATCTATTCTAAATATTTGAGTAAAACCTTTAGCAACAAAACGAGCTTTGACTCAATTGCCAGGGCATATGGCAAATACCCATCTCCCTTTGATAGGTTGTCTTCCTTTGGGAAGATTGACAAGTTTCCATACCTTTCTTTCATGTAAAGACTTTATTTTGTCTTTGGCTACGTCATATCAAGCTGTTTGTTGATCTCAAGAAAGTTTAGCTATATTTTGGTATTGCTTTGGTACTGACCATTCTCCATGACTGATAGCTTGTGCAAAGTGATATTGCATCCACTTTGCGCTATACATCTCACCAAGGTTCTCACTTTCATTAGTGGGTCTTTGTTCTTCTGGAACAGGATCAGTTTGAATCGGTGATTCAGCCCTAGATCGAGACTCCTCCTGAATTGGTGTTAGTCCTGCTCTTATATCTCACTCAATCTCGACTGCTGGTCAGTTACCATATGTATTATCTGGTAAGATGCATGGTTGAGGAACATGATTAGATCTGCATTGCTCAAGAGGAGGTCTAAACGAAGATCTCTCATCACGAGTGGGATGATATTGATGAGGATGAATACGAAATTCTGGTAGCATTTCTCCAAAATGTTGTCTGGAAGGCATCCAAACTGGTGGGATTGGTGCAGGTACTAATCAGTGATCTTCGTTAGTGGGTGAAGGAGGTGAATCTGATATAAGGAATCACTTATGTTGGTGACGATCCTCAATATCACTTCTATGTTCTATATCTGGTTTGGGTCTCCTTACACCAGGGCGTGTTGGTGTAAAGGGCATCCTCAGAGGTGGAGGACTTGGACTTGATTCAGGACTGAAATAAAGTGGAGATTCAGATCTTGGTGGTGTTTGTGGAGGTATCTATTGTTTTGGATCAGGAGAATTTCTGTGAGGGATTGCGGTTGGTATGTAAACATGACGTGTTGAAGGTTCAGGGTCTGGTTGATCCTGAATGTCGTCATTGGCCCTGTTTTCATTGATAGGAATAGGGGTAGGTTCATCAACTTGGTCTCTGGAATAGTGTGGAAAATAGTTTTCATTAAAAGTGGCATTAGTAGTGACAACAACTCTATGCTTTTGTTTTGACCAAAAGCGTTAATCTTTGATGTTTGGTTCATACCCTATGAATGTCATTTCTTCAGATTTGGGAGACAGTTTGTCTTGCTGTTGTTCTGGAGGAATGAAAACATATGCTTGGCATCTGAACACTCTGAAGTAAGATGCATCAGGTGTCTTCCCATTGAATATTTCTATGGGAGTTTTCCAATCATGATGACGCATGGGTTGTCTATTGTACAAATGTACTGATGTCTCTACAGTATCTTGCCAGAATGCTTTAGGAAGGCAAGCATGCTGACACATTGCTTCTACCTTTTCCATAATGGTTCTATTGAATCTCTCAGCTCTACCATTCTGCTGAGGTGTGTGAGAGGAGACAGAGGTCTGATGAGTGAAGCCTTGGGAAGTGAGGAACACCTGAAACTCATGAGATATGAATTCCCCTCCACAATCTGAACGTACAGAGGTGGGTGTGTGACTAGTGAAGGTTTCAGCCCAAGATACCATATTACGGAAATTAGACAAACAATCCGACTTGGCCTGCAAGAAGAAAAGTAAGGCATACCCAGAATAATTGTCAATAAAAGTGAGGACAAACCTAGCTCAAGAGCAAGGTTCGATTAGAAAAGGACCCATAAGGTCTGTGTGCACTAGAGCAAGGGGATGAGTGGTCCGCTTGTTGGAGGTTGTAAACAAGCGATCCAGCATCTTTCCTAAAGAACAACCCTTACAAGGGGAGTTAGAGGAAGGATGTTATAGTTCAGGACCTCACGCTACATTTTTACTTTTCTTTCAATCATCATACTTAACAGATTTTCACTTTCACAGTTACGTGACCAAGTCACATGACTTATCCCCTTTCTGATCATGTGACATTCCGCTCTTCCCCGTCACGTGATCTCTGCACATGACCTCGAGTCCAGACCTAGTCTAGACTCTCGCCTTATCTATGAGGTCATGCCATATGGACACCTTGCTTTATATGCGTGTTCCTTATCTTCCTTCTTTTCTTCTTTCTCTCACACCAGCCCTCAATCCTTTTGAACTCAGACGACCTACCCTAAACCTCCTTACTTACATATATAAACTGTACCTCTATGTCATCTCTCCCCAGTCCTATTCATCTGTCTAACTCTTCCTTGGGGGCCTTGGACTTTTTAATACCACTCCTACTCTTGCTCTTGCCGTCTCATCCTCGTAATCAGATGCTCTTTCATTGTCACATTGAAATACCATTTGCACTATTTTACATCACTCTTGTCATCGTCATCAATCTCATTGCCTAATGCGTCGTCTTCATAAGATCACTTGTCAGACCTATAGTATTAGGTCCTTCTCGCTCTTAAAGGTCTCCATTCGGTTTCAAAGGAGGTGTGAGAGAAGGAACACCGGATAGATGGGTATGTGCATGGCGCAAAGCATTTTTAGAGGTGTGGCCAAAACATTAATGCCAAATAAGATAAGACTTATCATCCGCAAGAGAGGCTATGTATCCATGATCTGGAGTAATCACTTCAGACTGAAACCAGTGTAGATTGTTAGCAGGGGATAAAGTAGTGGCCTGTATCACCTTGCATCCTCTCTTGTCCCAGATACATGATCCAGAACTGTTGATCTCACAGCGATAGCCATGGTTGGTAAGTGAAGGTACTGAAAGTAATCTATAAGCAAAGTCAGGTGCATACCAAACTTCTTCAAGACAAACTGTTGGAGGAGTAAATCTTTTGTTGATCTGTTGAATGAGTATGGTTCCAGGTCTGTGCATGGATATCTTAGATCCGTTAGCTACAGAAGCTTGACATATTTCCATGCCTAGATGTACAAAATCTTCAATAAATGGAGATAAGTGGTCTGTACATCCGCTGTCAATCATCCAATGAGATCTGCTGAAGGTAGACTTCTTATCACTCTGAAGTGTATTTGCTTCGATATAGTGGCAAAGGTATTGGTTGGATTCCTTGTCATAGAACATGTCCATGTCTGGATCAGTTACTCTATAGATACCACCACTATCATGTATAGGAATATTTTCTTTGTGTGTTCTCCTTTCGGGTAAGTAATCTTTACCATGTTAATTCTCCTCTCATTGTAAAGTATGAAACGTGAGGGCAGAAGAGTGAAACTCTTTGGTTTGTATGTAGGGAGTAGGTGGTGAAGGAAGAGTAGAATCCAAAACATTAAAATGAGCGTTGCTCAAAACTAAACCTCCTAAAGATAGAACAATTTTGTTCTTCTTATTCTTCTTTCCTTTCATGTCTCGCTTTTGAAGCGGTAAAGGGTCTCATTGCAAGGGCAATGGTTCTCATCTCTCAGACGGTTTAGCTCCTAAGTCTAAGATTTTAAAAAGAGGAGCGACACTGAAAGGAACTATTTGCATTATCCATACCCATATCATTGGTTTCTTCAATTTGAACAGTTTCCTCTACATCCATGTTACCTTCTTCGTTTTGATCCCATTTGGAATTCTCAGATCCCATCTCACCCCATGAGAAGAGGTGGTCATCATCTGTGATGATGTTGGTTTGATCCTCTGATACTTCGTTTAGCACCAGTTCATCCATAGTAACTTCATGAATAAAACCTTCTTCCTGGACCATATTGGTCTAAGAGGCCTTTCCTTTTCCTTTTGTGTCTTTCTTCTTTTGACGCATCTCGAAACTATTATAGTTCTGGACCTCACGCTACGTTTTTCACTTTTATTTCATCTAATTGTACTTAGCAACTTTTCATTTTCGCAGTCACGTGATCTGATCACATGACTTGACCCCTTTTAGGATCACGTGACTTTCTGCTCTTCCTAGTCACGTGACCTCACACGTGACCGTGGGACAACACATGACTCGAGTCTAGACCTGGTCCAGACTCTCGTCTTATCTATGATATCACGCCTCACGGTTACCTTGTGTTTCCCTCATGTTCCCTTATCATTGACTTTCCCTCACCGGCCCTCAACTATTTAGGACTCAGACGACCTACCCTAAATCACCATAGTATCATATATATACCGTCCCCTCTCGTCGTCTTTCCTTAGTCCTATTCACTTGTCTACTCTCCACTTGGGGCCTGGACTCTTATTTACTACTCCTTCTCCCTACCATTGCACTGTGCTGCCTCATCCTTGTTAT
>JBBPQR010000209.1:0-14834 GCA_038092615.1 Boletus sphaerocystis | reverse complement strand
AGGAGGAGGAGTTGTGGACGTGAGTCAGTTGTGGCGTGGGAAGTCGCGCGGATGTCCATCCGCGCAGGCCGCATATGGATAGTTGTTTTGGGTAGGCGGGTGGGGGTCTTGGTGGTGTCATTTATGGTCAAAATCTCCTTTGGGTGCATGTGAATTATCGTCCGTTTTGGCTAGATTTGTCATCTGGTCATGTTTGATTATGGTCAGATTTCACTCGATTTGTCATTTGCTTGTCTCTTATTATGGTCAGATTTTAGTCTGGGTCTGTGTGAATTATTGTCTATTTTCACTCAATTTGTCATCTGGCTGTGTCTATATTTGGTCAAATTCTTGTTTGGTTGTGTGTGTATTATGGTCAAAATCTGGTCAGATTTGCGTTCTATTCATCCATCCAGTGTCCATCCATTAGTCAGCATCCATCCAATGTCCATCCACTGTCCATCCATATTTGTCAGCGTCTATCCATCCATCTGACCATCCATTAGTCAGCATCCATCCAATATCCATCCACTGTCCATCCATATTTGTCAGCGTCCATCCACTATCCATCCATATTTGTCAGCATCCATCCGTGTCCATCCATATTTGTCAGCATCCATCCGTCCATCCGGCCATCCGTTTCTGAGGGCAGAAATGGCATAATAGATGGCTAGACATTGGTATGGCCAACTTCATGAATACCAATGACATAGATATCAAACCCAGTGTTCCTGCGAAGAAAGAACCCCTGGCAGTCAAACGTGACTCTCAGTTTATTCCGAATGGCGTGAATACACCAAAAAAGGAAGATTCTACCGCTCCATTGTGGCTCTGTGTATGATTCTCTCACTGTCGTCCCTGAAGAAACCCTGGGATCCAAGCCTGCATTCTCTTCCAAGATGTCTGTCAATGCTCTTGAAGAAGACGGTAGTCTACAAATGTTCTGGTTGGACTATCTCGAGCACGGCGGCAAACTACATCTCATCAGCAAGGTGAAAGACAAGTTTTCCGATACATAGTCGTCTGCCTGCTTTTCCATCCACAGAATGCAGTGCAATTTATTCATGTTACCTCGACTGCTGCATATCATCCAGGGGGAGAATGAAGAAGGGCAGGTAGAGATGGTGGAAACCGACATAGTACCTGAGAAAGGTGACGTGTACGTCGATTTTGAGAGGACCCGCCAAGAAATGGGGATAAAAAGCTGGAAAGCACGTTGGGTGACCCGCAAGTATGCCTTTGATTGTACAGATGTCCCAAAGGAGATGCAGTGGATGAAAGTTTTGTATTCATATGATGGTGAGTGACAAACTGGCGCATTTGGTGTGAACTGAACGTTTGCAGAGCCACAAATCCCCTTGGATGCGTGTTCACTGAATATCTCCAAGATCTTTTGTACAAATAATTCTGCAAACATCTTGATTTTAGTTTGCAGTACAGTTGGACGACCCAACACCCCCAGAGCAGTTGCCATGTCCCATGCATGCATCCGTACGCCCCCTGGACAGGTTCTCTGCCAGCTTTGAGAATCGGGCCAGAGTCAACGGAAAGGGCATGATATCGCCTGTAGGGAATGAGCACATGCTCTTAAGTAGCCCTTCTCAGTAAGTTTTCGGTTGTTCGTGGATGATGTACCATTTTGATTATTTTCCCTCCAGTCATGTCATTCAAAGCAGACCCCGACATTTTGGTGGGCCACAACTTCTTGGGTGTTTCCCTTGACATCCTCTTAGGACGAATGAAAGACCTCAAACTTGAACACTGGTCTCGTTTTGGACGATTCTGGTGCGCAAAATGGATCCTGATCGAACCAATATAAAGTTCCTATCTGGCAGATTACTATGTGACCTTGCAAGTGATGGTGCACGGGTACGTCACCACTTTTTCTCACACGACCCTTTGTCAATCGCATTCATCCACAGAGTATGATATCATCTACAACATGGTCCCTGAGCAAAATGTGCAAGATGCATCTCAAGTCTGAACGACAAGATGTTGACCCAGACAATACCGTGGCATATTTTGACAGAGGCATTTCCTCGCCAGACAAGCTCATGACATTTGTGCGGCACTGCGAACTTGACACCCATTACCAGATGGCCATTGCTTCCAAGGTACAAATATTACCATTGGCAAAACAGCTCACCAATCTTGCTAGAAATGGTGAGTATGCATTATACTGATATACTACCCAAGTTGAACGAACTACACAACTGCTATAGGAACAAAATGCTGAATGGTGGACATGCAGAACGTAACAAATACATTCTCCTCCACGAGTTCCATAAGCTCAAGTATGTTTGCCCCAACAAGACCTTTGGAAAAAAGGTGCTCAAGGTCGAGCCTGAAGCCGATGATGCTGACAGCGAGAGTGGCAGGACGAAAACGAGCAAAAGCAAGCGAGACAAGTACAAGGGCGGTCTGGTGTTTGAACCTAAGCACGGGTTGTGGGACAAGTATATTTTAGTCATAGATTTCAACTTGCTGCATCCCAGCATTATCCAGGAGTACAATATTGATTTTACAACAGTGAAACGGGCACTGGAGGAGGTATGTGATTTCTTTTCATTTGGTTTGCATTTCTGATGGGTTTACAGGAGGGAGAGGACAAGATCCTGGAGCCTCCAAGCTCTGAAGTGCCACAGGGTATCTTACCTCAACTTATTACAACGCCTATCCAGCACTGCAGACAAGTTAAATCACTGATGAAGGACTGGTCGATAAGCCAAGCCAAACTGCTTCGGGTAATGGAATAAACATGTATAAAATGGCCAGAGGCTAACGATGGTTGCCATTCAGTATGATATCAAACAACAAGTGCTCAAGCTCACTGCCAACAGCATGTACAGATGCCTAACTCGTATCATGTTCTACATGCCCTGCAATATACCTCAGAGCTTTCCGCTACCCCATCGTAAGTACCTACTAGTAACCTGAGTGGAGCTGGGCATTGGGTCTGACCCACTTGAAAGCAGGCGTCTAGAAGACTGACGACGACACCCCCGCTGTCATCTCAAGGGCAGCCAGGCACTGATCAGAAGTCGCTGCTTCATCAAGAAGGTAGCAACACCCTGATCATTCTCTCCGCTCTCGGTGCACTTAGAGGTTTGTACTATCACTACACCTGCAGGCAGCCTGCAGTCAATTGTGAATCTGCAAGACGCAAGAAAGAAGAGGTGGAGAGAAAAGTGAGGGAAATAGGAGAAGTGGGGAAGAACAAGGTGGAGGGTATAACAAAACAGAGTCAGCAAGATTATGAAAAGGCCAAGGTAAGATGAACGGATACGTCGTCATCCTGTATGCTGGACTGTGATATCACTGTTGTATATACCAGTACCAGTTGTCTACATGACGCTGAGGAGTGTAACCAGGACATATCTAGAGAGCAGTGTCCAACTTTATTTATTTTGTGCATGTTCACTATGACCATGCCAAGACCGCTGTGCGACTCTCACAGAGATTCGGAATGGGGTTGTGAGGCTCCATGTTTCTGCATAGTAGTCATTGAAGATGATTTGAATTGCCATTGATCTTTGTGGTCTGCAAAAGACCACACCCGAGCCTCCGATGCAATGTCCGACTCGAACTGGGACATTTTCAAGTCTGCCTACTTATGAAACCGTTCGAGAACCTGAACAAGTACAACCTAGTTTATAGGATGTACGCGTGATCTTATCGAGACGACGGAGGATGAGGCGGTGTTATAAACGACGACGAGGACGATGGTGGAATTTGTAGTTGGTATAGAGACAAAGTAATAGCGGAGCATCCGTTGACGAGGATGAGTTCGGCAAGTGCAAGGATAGGAAGTAGGAGTGGTAAACAGAAGTCCAGGCCCCCTAGGGAGAGTAGACAAATGAATAGGACTGGGGAAGACGACGAGAGAGTACGGTATATATATGATACTAGGGTGCTTTAGGGTAGGTTGTCTGAGTCCTAAATACTTGAGGGCCGGTGTGAGAATGAGTAAGATAAGAGAACATGAGGGAAACGTAAGGTAACTGTGAGGCGTGACATCATAGATAAGACGAGAGTCTGGACTAGGTCTAGACTCGAGTCACGTGTGGTCCCACGGTCACGTGTGAGGTCACATGACGAAGAAGAGCAGAATGTCACGTGATCTAAAAAGGGGGTAAGTCAGGTGACTTGGTCACGTGACAGCGAACGACTAAGTCCGATAAGATGAAGAAAAGTAAAAATATGTAGTGTTAGGTCCTGAACTATAACAACTTACCACTGTCAATTTACCAAATGATCTGATGACGTGGATATCATTGGCAGGCAAGCTGGTCTTCCGTCTTCGAATGGTATCTGGCCAAGAGCATTGGCAACCCTCGCTGACGAGCCCAGTTGGATTTGCATAGACCACATAGGGATGTACGTGGAAAGTCGAGAACAATTCAAAGGTAAATGGACATTGCATGTTCGGGATCAAAACTTGCCCATCCACTTTCCAAGATGAAGATACCACGCCAACAACAGCAAGCATGTCAAAGATAATAACATCCCACCTATGTAATCCACAGCTCTTTGGAAAGACACTCAAAGAGATATTCAAAGCACTCATCAGCATACCAGCCCATGCACTCAAATCCTTTCGTGGCGGAATTGATCACCCCCAGTATCGGCGTCCCAGCGAGTGTGCCAAACCCAATGAAGCTCAGAAACATGCCAACACGGTGACCAATGTCGTTTGTAGAACCCATCGCCATGATAGGCACACACACCAGAGTGATGTAGGTTCCATACCCCAAACTATCAATAGTAAAGAAAAAGGTCCATCGGGTTTCATGACAAACAAATCGCAAATTTTGCCCACCTATAGATTACAGCAATGCCAATGAATGCACCTTGGCTCGTCATAAATGGCTATACAAACGTCACCCAGCTATAGCAAGAGTGAATGGGATCATGACATTGAGTGCACCTATCCATGCATCATCAATACCACACCTGGAGTAATCACATCAGCTTTAGAGGCAGATATACACCAAGTGGATCCCCAAGAAATCCAGCTGAAATTCATCCTAAAACAGAGGTAGCATTTGCATAGCCGATAGATAAAACGCGAAATTGTTTGAATGGCCAGCTTGAACAGCAGTGTTGGATATATGCATCAACACAGCTGAGGCGCGTCAGTCACCATCATGCAGAAAGGAAGGTTGACAATGGTGAACCCACCCATATACATGCCGAGAAAGGCAGTTACACCTGAGATGCAATAAACAGCGTATGCTGCATTCTTGAATGCAGCCCAGTTGAACAGGCCACCTTTCACATTGATAGGCAGGAGCCACCTATCAATAGTCTGTGTCAAGTACTATCAAAAAAGGACCATCACACAATGGAATGAATAATGAGAACTCACAAGATAGCGTATCCCAATTAAGACGGTCAATAGAAATCTGAAAATTTGGATTGTCCACTTGAATCTTGCAAGTCAATAATCAGTGTCATGTCGAGGAAGAAAGAGAATTTAGACATACCCAACCTCCTCCACGAGACTAAAAAGAAGCACCCTTTAGGTTTTAGAGGACATCGTCCTTCAAGCATAATTCAATACTATTCAGAACAATTCAAAGATTTCAAACGGCACACTATACGGGGCCTTCAACTCATAACACACTGTCTCATCCTAGCTGTTGGGATTTCAGTAAGTAATGCACACCGATCTTAAAAGATTGAACATTGTCCTTGCGCACGAGCCTGTGTGTTACCTGCCCAATGTTCATAGATGTCACTGAACAACGATACATACGTACCGCAAAAAAAATTACCCCTCTATTTTTTGTCTGCAAGATAAACCCCTGAGCATTCTGTGAATGGTGATGTGACATGATGGGATACGTCCCAGTAAGTGTGCTACCAGCCACCATCTTTATGCGCATAGTAGGTCATGACAGCGCCTAAGACTTAGCAAGTTAGTCACTTTGTAAGTTCAACCATTGTCACCGTTTGTGGCAAGAAATTTACCAAGTTACGGCACTGCCACTTCTCTCTGCTCAACAACGATGATCAAGCAGAATCCTCACAACTTTGACATCCACACTCGCCAGGCTACACAGTTCATCCAAGACCACCACTGTCACGTGGATGTCAACACGCTATGCAAGCACCAAACCATCCAACGATGACCACACCCTTGCAAAATCAGCCGACATGCTCAATGCCTTCATGGGCTCGACGTCGGGTCTCACCGCCAAACCTGCCCCTCCTCTTTGCACCTAAACCTCACCCTCGCACCTCAACAAGTCCAACCCACAGCAGTGGTCCCCGACACGTTCATCCCACCCACGCATGACCCCTTGCTTGACTACATCACAGCTGTCATCCAGAAACATGGTCTTCGCATACATGCAATGCACACCATCTTCCACATGCTTCTCCATATCCACATCTTCATGTGTGCACCACCTACGCCCATCATTCAGGAGGCCATCATGTCCACCACTCCTGCTGTCCGCGTCATCTGAAAGCTATCGAATGATGAGTCATGGTAGGACTCCTTTATTTTCTCCATTTCATTATGACCCATGCTGGCTGACACCTCATCATAACATGCATGAGGTCGCTTATCCACTGTGACCTTTGCTATTTGTGAATCTTAATTCCAAAATGACCCTATAAATGCTTAACACAGAGCTATAGGAGAATGGTATGATTGCAATCACTCAAGTCTAATTGAAGTAGCAGCCATATGTAGTCATTTTGGTAGTTGTGTCAAGTAATTCACTTGTTATGTAACTTGAGTGCATGGTGTGAAAATTTGTTTGGTCGAGTTTGACATGTGCCGTGAGAGAGTTGCATTTGCTGAATTTTGTGAGCCACATGATTTTTTCTATTCAATCCTCAATTAAACAATGGCAAACAACACCAACCAACCCAGCTGATTCAACTGATCCAGCTGATCCAACTGACACAGCCAAAACAACCTAACCAAAGGTTCGACCCCTCCCCCACCAGCACCATTCTCTGTTAATTTTTTAGATGAGAATCTTGAAGAAATATATAGTGCCAAATGTAAGTGACATCACATTGCACAAGCTATTGATTATGGAGAATGAAGAGTATCTAAGCAATACTAGAATATAACTAAGCTACCTGAAGATCAACAAAAAGCTTGGTGTGATGTCTGACAAAATCAAAACAAATTCTGACATGAGTGCAAGGGATTGAAATTGGTAGATTTTTCTAAAGGTTATCAACTTATTAAAGAGAGAAGAGTATTTGCTGTATGGCTTAGTAAATGAGTCAAAGCTCAACTTGTTGCTAAAAGTTGTACACAAATTTTTGGAATAGAACACAAAGAAACAATCTCTCTTGTTGTGAGATTTGAAACAGTGAGAGTAGTTCTTGCACTTGCAGCAGTTTATGAAATTGAAGTGCTAAATGTTAAAACTGCCTTTTGATTTGGTAAGTTAGATAAAGAAATCTGCATGATGGAACCAGAAGGTTTTGTAATTGAGTATGTTAAGGCAGTTCAAGAATGGTTGAGATGTGATAGGCAATTGAAAGGAACTGAGAAGCGTGTCTATTGCTAGTAGTGAACTGGGAGTAGAGTTTGTTATGCAATGAGATAGCATGATGTCATATTGTGGGCAGTTGAAATGGCGAATGAATTTGCATTTGAATGTGCATTGCTGTTAGTGAACTGATGGAAGATAAAATTAGCAGGCATGGCAAGCAACAGTGAATGAGAAACCTGTTAGCCTGAATAATCAGACAACAGCAGTGTCAAGGAGACCATGACCTGATGTGCCAATATGAATGAAGCCACCCAATTGAAGTGTTCATGCTGAATAGAGCAGACATCCTACGGCCCTATGAATATAGTGTTGCCACTGTGGGGTGAGTAAGGCTACCAAAGGGGGAAAGGAACACTAATCATCTGGACTGTACTAAGTATGAAGCACAACTGTACAGATCACCATGAGCATAGTATGATAACAGACCATGATTGAGGCAGCTGAAATGATTCTCTTAATGGGCAGAGTAATTATTGGAAGAAAGGATGACATGCTGAGTGAAGGTGATGATGAATGGTGTGATTGTGTAGTGAATGAATGAGGATAATCAATAGGGTGTTGAATGACATACAAGACATTTTGCAATATTGGTGACTTTGCATGGTGAGATCTGCAATGATGATGGATGTGGGGTTGAATACACCCGAGCACAGTCTGCACAGTGGACTGAGGTAAGAAGTTAATTGTACTGGAGTATAACAGCTGGTTGAATGATACTGAGCTCATGTTAAATGGAAGGCAGAGTTTGTATAAGTGTATGGTTAATAGACAAGCCACTTCATATGACAATGAATGATATCTGACATTCTTGTGTTATGCAGGTGTGTATATGAAAGAACAGATATGGAGGGTGACCAAATGGATGATGGGGTGATTGAAGATGAAAGCAGGGATTATTGGAAATGAAGCAGAGTGATAGGAAGCAAAACTGCAATGGTAGACAAGGTTACCGATAGTTTAATAAGAACGACACTATGCGAATGCCTGAATGGTTGCACTGATCAACAAATGTGCAGCATAGGCTAATGCCAACGACCAGATGAGAAGACAGGTGATTCAGATGCGGCACATATCCAGAATGCGCGAAAATGCGATGGATGAATGACACGATCAGGTGAATGGACACTATACCGGAATGTGCGCATTCTGACCGGCACCTGGATTGCGCAGACAGTGAGCAACAATGCCTGACATATACGGAATGAGATGTGCGCATTCTAGACACGTGCCAGAATGCGCAATACACAGGTGTACGACATAACGCCAATGGAACACATGGTACAACGACTGCGCATTCTGGCGCATATCCAGAATATGCACTGTTGAACACACTATAGTGGTGCCTGTATGTGCGCAATCTGGCATATGTCCGGAATGCGCACGTCCTAATACAGATATGTTGTCATCAATAGTGCGCATCACATATGTATGATAGATGGGAATGATCATCGGTGGTGGTGGTTGGTTATTAGGTGCGCATTCTGGATATATACCAGAATGCGCACTATTGGACACACTATATTTGGGACTGTAGGTGCGCATTCTAGCACATATCCAGAATGCGCACTATTGAGAATCATATATCATACATATGTGATGCGCACTATTGATGACAACATATCTGTATTAGGACGTGCGCATTCCGGACATATGCCAGAATGCGCACATTAGGGATATATTTCACGGATCAGATGTACTTTAAATATGCATTTTCTTGGCCGAACCTGGCCTTAACCTAATGGATGGTACAGAAAACGTATAGAATTGTAGAGAACGGTGTCAGAGTATGTTGCGACCGGTGGGATCTGGAGACGCGCCGCTACCTCGAGGAGGGGGATGGAAATACTAGGTGGAATGCGAATCTCAGCATCAAGAGGGAGTGTGTGAATATACGTGTGCATGATGAAGGTGAGCACATGATGAGCTCGCCGGAGTAACGGTTCGGAGGCAATCAGGCCCTTCGTTGAAAGCATGGGTAACTGGGTGAAAAAGGTTGACGTCCCCATGCAAAGAGCGAGAAGAGATGCATAGGAAAACAAAATGAGTAAAAGGGGTAATTGTAAATGGGACAGAGACCAAATAGCTCACATTATTGCGCACACTTCCTCGCCATGAGGCAGAACGTGCAATCTCGTCTTCAGTTATGCCCTGTTTCACTGCAAGCTGCAATCTTGTCGCCGTAGCTTGCTCGAGAGCTTCCTCCCATGGTTCCCATTCAATGGGGAGGCGGCTAATGGGAGGATCTGGAGGCATGAAGCCAGTTCGTGTATCGACATCGAAATCATGTGCGGCAAGAGTGGTCGTGTCAACAAAGCCATCCACTCTACCAACGACGACATCCGGACGAGGCTGATTGAGGAAATGACCAGGAGGGAGTGGACCCGACATGTTTTGACGATGAGCCAACAAGTTTCCGGTCGATGTGCGAGCGAAGACACTGGTCGCAGAATGGAGTTCTGCGTCGATGACAAAGTCAAATAATCAGCATCCCAATCTGGGAGAAAAACATATCGCTCGGCCCGCTCGGCCCGCGAAGTTATGTTGTAATCTGATGTGGCTGTGTCCTCTGTTGTCAGAACAAACGGCGCTGAGTCACGCACTTGACGGTTGGTTAAAACAAGACACGGTTTCAAGGCTGGGAATTCTGGCCTCGTCAATCATCAGAGTATCAAGGTGAGCCGTACTTTGAACATCGTCGCTGGCGAGCCGACTGGACCTGTCCATTTTCTGCTCACCGAGTGTGCTTTTTGTGGACTAGTACGACTCAATGTCCTGACGAGCCAAGTCGAATTTGGCACTTCGCTACTCGGAATTATCATACTCCAAGTTGGTGTGTTTAGTCACGCATTCCACGAGTTAAGTACAGGTTGCGCTAACGGGGGCCCTTACGGGGTTACTTTCCCGGTCACGCGAGTCACCAGGTAGGTATTATGACTGCGAGTCAGGTTCGGAGACCAACCTCATGGTTTTTGAATGTTTTCCCAAAGATCTTGACCAAGTAATTCATTCACTGACCGTCTGTTGATTTGCCAGCAGACTCTCGCCCTTCCAGCCAGCATCTTATCTCTTGGTGCCTCCAATCAAGGGGCAGATATACTCTATGCTGCACCTCAAAGACACGCTTTACGGATCAATCGATGACGAAATTTTGCACCGCCGCGCTTCGGGTCGGCGCCGTCGTGAGTCGCTTCCCCCCACGCGACAGCTTTCCGTATGTGATACCGTATCCGAGATCGCAGGGGACGCTACCACAGAAGAGGCGTCGAAGTAAGGAAATTTGGAACTATAGTGTAACTCACGGGTCGCAGCAAACATATATAGCCTCTTCTCCCGTCGCAGGACAATTAGACAAGGCACCCTGATGCGGCACAGCCTACGGGATTCGAGCGCGTGGCTCTTCACTGTGAATCGGGTCTTGACGGTGATAGATTGGATTTGACACCCGGGCTTCGACGTCGATCGTGTTGATGTGCTTCCTATTCCTGCATGAACGGGGATGCGTTACTTTGGGAAGTTGATCGGGAATGTCTCACAGATGAGTAACGTTGAGATTGACGCATTAGCGTGTCGGCAAGTTTGCTTCGCCGTGTATGTCTCCATCCACGCCGCGATCAATAATCGACTAGACGTCGATCCCTTGGCGCATTATGATGTCGGGTGTCGAAATGAAAAGCAAAATGAAGGGATTTCGATCTATGTTTCCCTGGTATGGAATTCGTCCGCTTCAGTGAAAAGCCCGCTCCTTTGCTCGGAGGTGAGCGGTCACCGGGCACGGATAGAGACCCAAGTACGATCCGGGAATTCCATGGGCGTGGTCATCGCCCGGTGGATAAGGTTCAATTACACACCGCCCCGTTGACAATAAAACCGACGCCACAACTTTGTGAGAGATAGGCCTTTCTTGGAAAGTTGGATACAGTATACAGGGTACCAATCAAATACACCAGCTCGAACGATCCGAAATCGGGAGTACAACCTTCTTTGAGGTTTCTTGATTCGGACGAGCGCGAGAGGAAATTTTCACGGAACAGCCATGATATGAAACTGCGGGTTGGCCCATAGATCCGGTATCATATCTCATGATGAGAACAGGGACAGCATTGAACAGCTGGCCAACAATTGGTGAACAATTGGAGTCTGCCGGCAACGTGGGACGTGGGACCGGAGAAAGTGACTGGCTCGGTTCATTTCCTTTTTCGTCTAATTGTATCTTCCCTGTTTCTCCCTCCTTTATTGTGTTCTGCTTTCAAGAAGCCGCGTATTCGTTTGTCTGTGACCTTCTGTAATGTAGTCCCTCACTACCGACACAAAAAGACTTTGCCGTGTTTTGCTTCAGGCTTCGTTGGAACAAAAAGTTTTCGGGTGGCTTTTTTGTTCTCCACTCGTGGTCTCAGACGCGCTTCTTGACGGGCTGGCCCAAGATGGACACAGGGATCACTCCCTCCAGCTATAAAACACTCGAGACAATGGCAAAGGTCCGACATCAATCTCTTCGAGTTGTTCGCTGCTTAACAACACCCCATCTTATCAAATGGCACCAGCCGCAGCCAACTATTACTCCCCACCCACCCACCCTACTTCGAAGCAACGCGGGTACCGCATTTGCGATGCCTGCGGCGCTGTCGAGAACCCATCGGTGCAGAAATTCCGCTATTGTGGCGGCTGTGTAAGTCTCCTCTGCGATACGATCGCATACAGTTTCTGATCATGCTCTGTGCAGATGACGACTCAATATTGCGTACGTTGATCATCACGCCGACGAGGCAGCGCCGTACCTGTATTAACATTGCCCCTCCTATAGACTCCTGAATGTCAAAAATCCCATTGGTCTTCTCACAAGGCTATTTGCCACCACACGGCTGCGCAAGTTTCAGGGGCGAAGCAGGCTATAAGCACTGCGTACCCTGATGAAAATCTGGTCAAGCACCTGCGTAAATTCACCTCTACGCATTCGTCTTTGCTCGGATGGGCAGGTTTCCAAGCACTTCAGCTGAAGCGTCTTCCGGCCAACATCCGGCAAAACGCCCTGCTCATTGAACTCAGTTATAATCCCCATGCTGAATCGCTCTACCGGTATGTTGTTTAGTTCCCGTGCCTCGTGTTTTCCAAATTTCGTCCTCACACCTTCGGATCTCTCCAGATTCTCGGTGGCAGGGACACACATCGTGCCCAGGTCATACGTAACCAGCCACGATCCACTGGTTGGCGCAGACATTGATCGGAGAGAGGAGCGATGTCGCCGAACTGGCGGCATCGGGACGCTGGTCATCCTGGTGCAATGCTGTGGTATCAGCCAGGTGATGCCTGTGGAAGTTGACCCACCCAGCAAGATCACCTGGGATTCGAGGGATGACTGGCCAGAAGTCCTCCGCCACTTTGTCAAATCGGGACGAACGGATTTCAAACCGATATCAACGACGGGCAGAGGGTGCGTTTTCTCGTTCTCTCACGGTTCCTTTGTCCACAGCTAATCTACGATGTGAACAGGGTCATGTACGGATAAATCCGCCACTGCCTCCTTTGGTTATCGCGCGCGTTCCTTTGTCTTTTATCGCGCACCTCCGGTTATTCCTTTTGATCCAACGTTGATCGTTGCTCGTATTATTCCTTTTTTAATTCGCATCTTTATCGTTTCGGACAACAGCTTTGTACTGCCTACCATCATGCATCTCCACGCCCACGCTCTGTAACAGTAAAACAGTTATCAATATACGAAATAGATTCTGGAACATTACCAGACGTGCGATTGATATGCTTGCTGACTAATGGTCAGTTCCGATTATGCACGTTTGCAGTGTCACGATCACAACCAGCCCTCTCGTCCCACGTACACCCTCCAAATTTCTTGATGGCTACCGCCGCACAACGAAGACCCCATACGTCGGCACCGACAGACGGATCTCGTACGATCACACTTCGAGATGCCCAACCACGCCAAGAAGACGACATCTCCGGACCCTCCTCTGGAGAACCTAACACGACCGTAGGCGTACTCAAGCTCCGCGGTGCCCAACGGCGCACGCGCCAACGTGTCGCATGGGGTGCGGACGTCGTCGACAACGAAGGATGCGGAAAGAAGAAATCCAAGAGTGCGTATCTCCCACAGTGCGTATGTGTGCCCATGATTTATTTATGATCGTGGCACGCGACAGTTTGTTGTATATACCACAAACCACGACGGTTCGACGAGTCGTCGTCTTCCGAGTCTGATTCGGCGTCTACGTCCGACTCGGACTCGGACTCGGGCAAGGGTGGGGAGCCGCGCTATGATGGTGGCCGGGCCCGTTCGACACGACGTTGTCGTCACGCATCCTGCGGACACAACACCGCGCACCGAGACGGGCAGGGTGGAACTGTACACGAGCGACACCAGTCGGACTGGGATTCGGATGCGAATGCGTACGAACTGGTGCCAAAGCGGAAAAGCTGAGGTGAGTGAGAGAAGTGCATAGGTTTCGTGATTGCGGCTGGCGCTAAAGATCAATGGATAGGTCTCTCAAGATGCTGTATGCTGTTGGCAATATGTCACGCGTTGTAGCTTTTAAAGACTTGGTCGTAGATGACAGGCAAGAATGTAATTCGGCGTATACATGGTTCGTTGTTTCCTGCTTTCTAAACTGGCACGTCGAGCGTTAGACCAGACAGATGAATCTAACTTGCACCTGATCAATGAACACCTAAACACTATGCGATACGCGATACACAAAGGCTACTCGGATGTAAGTGGAATGATGAACACCATAGATCGGCAATAGTCGGAGGTGTTCAATGATGCTAATTGTTCGACAACTCGGTGAAACGTGACACTATTGCTTCATTGTCATCTTCAGCATGTCTGCCATACGAGTTTCGAAATAAACACTGATGGAGTCCACCCGTAATACCCTCCAAGAATGTCATATCATCAGCCAGTATATAGGGAGATGAAACGACAAGAGGACGAGGGGGGCATTGATGAAAATGACCTGTGAAGGTGTCGCTCCATCGGTCAGCTCTGGGATGCTCTTTTCGCTTCGATCCTCTTTGATGTTTGAACCTACTATCTAGCATTTCCAGACATCGACATGCGGGAAATTGCGCTCATCAACGATGCCCAAAGACAAACTTCCCTGCAGGTATACAGCAGTTGCCATGGGAAATTTGACTGAGAACGGAGGTGGGAATGAACATTGATGAGATGACACGCGCCCAAATGACGTCTTCCGTGGCGTGTGGAGGGATACCCAATACAGAAGGAATGCTGTGGTCACCGTATGCCGGATGAGGACTGACGCTGGTGTGTCCCAGATGTTGTCAGACCATGGATGCACGGGGCAAACTTCTCGCCAT
>JBBPQR010000208.1:0-14852 GCA_038092615.1 Boletus sphaerocystis | reverse complement strand
AGCCAGGTCAATCACCCGTCGCTATCATGGCCCCGTATTTACTGATCCAGTTTCTCAACATGTAGAGTTTCCAGATTTTTCTCACTACAGTAATGTCCTCGAGACCCTTCCCCAGTCCATCTTTCCTACCCGTATGTAACGCAAATTCCTATTGGAAACGCCCTAGTAGTTCATCGTCACGATCATCCCAGACCCAGATGATAAGAGGCGGATCATCGCCATCGGAGACATCCATGGCATGAACCAATCGCTCAGGTTCGTCCCGTCGCACCTACACGCATCGTGAAAATCCCCCTCATCGCTCTCGCCCATGCAGCGCTTTGCTCACAAAAGTTTCGTACAATCCGCAGTCAGACACGTTGATCCACTTGGGCGACATTGTCTCGAAGAGCAAAACGGCCTCGTCCAGTCCCGTCCTGGGTTTCATGTCGACGAACAACATACTCGGTGTCCGTGGCAACAACGACCAAAAAATCATCGAATGGCGAGCCTGGATGGACTGGATCGTATCCCTTCCCGGCGGTAGAGAGTGGTTGGAGGATGTGGACTCACATTGGCCTCATATCGACGGAGACGATCCCCATGTCGAATTTGATGCTTGGCTCAACGAGTCGCACAAAAAATGGAAAGCTTACGTGCCTAGCGGTTGGAAATTGCTAGGAAAATACTACAGAACTGCCCGCGACATGTCTCAAGGCCATTATGACTACCTTTGTTCTCTGCCTCTCGTCCTCTACGCACCCACGGCACACACATATTTCGTCCATGCTGGATTGCTGGCCGCCGATCCAACCCGCAAATTTGATCATCCCAAGCAGCCACTCTCTCATTGGCCCACCACCGCCAACCCAGACGAAGACGATCTAGTCTTACGAGGTCTTCAAGAGATGGCGTTGCTGAACGAAATCCCACAGAACCAAGACCCGTGGGTTTTGATGAATATGCGGAGTCTCTCAAAACAGGGCAAAGTCAAAAATGGCAAGAAGGGTACCCCGTGGCCCGCCTTGTGGAATGATGTAATGAGTAGTTGCTCCGGCACGGTCCCTTCCAAACACAGCTCGACGACACGCGCCCTCCTACACTGCTTCCCGTCGATGGTGATATATGGCCACGCCGCAGTTCGAGATCTCGATGTGCACCGATGGTCGGTCGGTTTGGACACTGGTTGTGTGAGTGATCCCAATCCTATTGCTCACCAAGTCTCTTGATCCGGATTTCCACCAGGCATACGGCCGTCGGCTGACTGCCGTCGTTCTCGACGCCAAGTCCCTCTCGCCCCAAACCCACTCAGAAGTCTCTGGTGCGTCTCTGTGGGGTTCCTCCATCCCGTATGGAGACGAGGGAACGGCTCAAATTATAAGCGTGAAATGCAACACATAGTGTTCCATTTCTTTGGTATCTATATACTGGTAGTCCGGTACATTCATATTACACAACACAGACATATCCGATTGTAATCATACAGAAGAAATTCATGCAATTGCTACGCTTTCGCAGTCAGATAATGAACTGCAGATTGGTTTCCTAAAGTTACGAGAACGGTTGTGAATCCGTTTTTGCGGACACTCGAGTTGAGATGGTGACTTACAATGGGGTGGGAGCTCGAAAACTGATGCAATCACATCAACATGAGTCTCTTGGTGACCAATGATCACGCACCTGGGGCTTTTGACTATATTTCTCTCTGAGAATCCACCTGGATACCAACTAGGTTCAAAGATGCCGCCACGACAGGGTGATTCAGCACGCTCACCTCATATCATTGAGGAGTTGTATGTAACTCGGGTAAGGGTTTTGAGCTACGAGGTCCGTGTCAATCAGTGGAAGTTGATTCGGTACCGGGCGGCAGACTTACCAAGTGCTGTAAGGAAGGCCTGGCATCACGAAGATCAATGACATACTCTGGGGAAATGGAAGAAGTCCGGGGTACGCACATCACTCATAGCGCCTGTGCTACGGCCTCTGATTTGAGCGTCAGCGCTTGTCTGAGAGTCCTTGCAACCGCTCCAGGAAATCTATATACAGTAAGGATATCCACAGTAAAGTGTATGAAGGTGGAGTCATCTTACCACGTCAGCAGCGCTTGATCTCGTCGCTTTTGTGTATTGGGAAGCCTTCTGTGCGCTTCCAGACGCGACGTGGAAAAGGTCTGTTACACCGTGAACAACACCACCCATGTCATTCCTCTCAAAGGAGCTAAATGTAGAGAACAGTCCCTTTGCTGCCCCAAGTGTCACATTGGGCTCCTTGATCTTTCCCTCCGTAGAATACTATGCGATCAGTATCAAAGATATGCAACGTGAATGTTCATCTTGGCGACAGGCACGTACCGTGTATGGGAGATCTAAAAACAGAATGTTTAGCTCTATTTCATGGAGTATATCAGATTCGTACCCAGCGCCGAACCAGAGTGGCATGCCTATCGAAACGTTAGCATCGAGATAGTATGTTTCAAGTTTACTCACATCAAAGATGGCTGTTAGACGACAGCCAGCAGGAAGACCACTGACCATGATTCTGTGCATCTCCTACAACAGCAGTGAGACACGTGCTAGGAGATCTAATATTGCTGACGAACATCATCCACTATATGTGATGTCATCTTGAAGTCCACAGGGTATATGACTGAGAAGGGAAAGCATGAATTCAAGTTCCAGGGGAGGTGCTGAATTAACTCGCCTTCGTCATATCCATCTTCTTCATCACCATCCAGATCCTTAGTTTGTCCTCCGTGCCCCGAATCTATTTAGATAGTTAAGGAGTCACCTTCTCCTTGTATAATAACGACATACAATGGAAGAAAAGAGCATCGTTGGGCCGGGCGTCCCTTACAAGCCAGTGCATTGCATCAATCTGATAAACATGAGATCACCCGAAAATGGTCTGGAAACGCGACGGACCATGTTCTGTCGAGTCGGCTGTTGACGAGGACGCCGAGAATCGTCCGTGAGTATTACCATGTCCTCTTCTTTGTAACCGTGACCTGTTCAGATTAATATGCAATCACTGACTGAAAATGACAAAAAGCTAACTCGAAAGGAATGTCTTCATGCGATGCACGTCTTGTATGCACCCATGAAGCGCCTCCTGCTGACCAATGTAGTTTATGCCGATCTATAAACAACTGAGTGTTGGAGAATATAAGGAAATCCAAGGCGAAATCATACAAGCAATGCCTTCTTTTTCCCGTTGCATTGCGAGTACCGAAAGCAATCGGGTTGTGCATGTCCACCGGGAACTGGCTGGAAACCATATGATTGTGCGCCAGTCGGAGGCATGGGTGGAGGTCCTGGAGGCGCTGGATATCCTCCAGGATGAAAGGGTGGGGGGCCTGCAGGAGGTGCATATGCTCCGGGGTAAGGTGATCCTTGATATGGAACATATCCTGGACTTTGTGTGAATGTGCCCGGATGAGAGCTTATGGCGTAACCGGTGTGGGTAACCGCAGACAAACGAAGATAGAAAGGTCTCTACTCACGCTCTTGGGACACTACTAGGATGGGGTAAACGGAAGGGATCCGGGTAGCTGGATTTACAGCACGTTTGAATAGGTTGATTTAGTGGTATTATGGTGATGGAACCTACTTGGTTGCTCCACCCGGATTCAAACTGCTGCTAGGATGGCCGGGCCACATATTTCTTCCAGAATTGCGGGTTGAATGTCGTCTCGCAGAACAGGACTCGACAAGCTGGGACTGGTAGTTGGACGTTTTGGATGATGAGTACTTGGGTTGCCACCGGACCGCAGCACTACCAAAAGCAGTTTCACGACAGACTTCATCTTTGTACTACCACCCATGCAGGCCTATCTGGCACAAAAGTACATGTCAGGGCCTAAAGCAGAGGCTATACTAGCTCGGACTGCTCCCAAGAAGAAGAAACGCAAGGTCGCAAGCGGTCCAACCAATGGTCCGTCCATGTTGGTTGATGAGGATGCAGGCTTTGGCGACGAGGCCTCAAGACAGCAACAAGAAGATGAAATGGAAGTGACAGAAGCTGCAGTTGCGAGCGACAGAAGTTTCAAGAAACGTAGAACGGATGAGCATTCGGGATGGACTACGGTGCAAGAGGGCGTAGAGAGGGAGAAGAGCCCACCCATACCACTCGATGAACAGCCGACCGTCGTGGAGGACGTACAACCCTTCAAGGGTGGGTTGATCCGCCCCGAGGATCTTCGAAAGGTCAAGTTTTTTCGTTACAGTATGCGATGGCACCTGACCCAAGAGTATAGCAATCAAAGACGCGCGTTAAAGAGGATGAAATGGCGAAAGAGGATGTGGAAGCCGCACAGGAGACCGTATACCGCGATGCATCTGGTCGCAAGATCGATATGAAACTCGCCCGAGCCGAGGCAGCTCGGAAGAAAAGAGAAAAAGAGGAAAAGGAAGCGAAGAAGATGGACTGGGGTAAGGGACTCGTACAACGTGAAGAGGAAGAAAAGCGCAGAATTCAACTGGAGAAGAACAAATCCTTGCCATTTTCTCGGCGTGCAGATGATAAGGAACTCAACGAAGAACTCATGGCACGAAACAGATGGAACGATCCTGCCGCCGCTTTCTTGACGGTTAGTCCACTACGAGACGTTGCCTGTTGTTCGCTGATGCTTCCGTTTCACAGAAAAATACACCCAAGGTCGCCAAAAAGCCGGAATATCGCGGTCCTCCACCACCTCCTAATCGCTTTGGCATAAAACCAGGATATAGATGGGATGGCGTAGGTGATGTCAAATTCTTGCCGTCCCGATGGTCGTCCTGATACGTTTCCCAGACCGTGGCAATGGCTTCGAGAAGAAGTGGTTCCAACGTATTAACGAAAGAAAACGGACAACAGCAGCGAGCTACGAATGGAGTGTGGATGACATGTAACGTACTTATTTTTATTCTACCACCATCGTCCCGTACGAGACGGACTACCACAACTAACGATATTCTCTTATGCCCTTGCATTTGCCAACATGGAGGCTTTCAATGGCGACGTATCTTTATTGTGGGTTCTTAACAAGGGCTTGTTCATTCTCGACTTTCTCCAGTGAAATGAATAAATAGGCATCGTCCGCAGGTATAATGCGGATGACTGTAGAAACACAAGTTTGTCTCGGATGTGACGGTATCGAGGTAGGCAACGCGACAGGAAAAGCGACAGAAGGGAGTCATCGTAATGTCTAATATTCTGAGATATCGGAAATTTCTGTAATTTCCTCGTGTGGAGAGTGATCTGTCGACTTGAGATACGACACATTCTCAAAGTCATCGCTAGATTTGATATCACCATCAGAGATGACGGTCGGTTCAATACGACGGGGTTCAGCCTGTCTGGGTAACCGAGGTCGGGGGTCGACACGGACCGTACGCATGTTGGGATAGTTCAAGATAAGATGGCGATTGTCCATTACCGCACGTATCTCCTCGAACTGATGAACACGACAATCAGCCTGATGGTGACGGGGGGAGCGGTAACTCCTCACCTTGGTCCCTTCTGGAAGGGGTATCGTTCGTGTATACTTCTTCTCTTCTCGCTCTCTAACGAGTCGACCGTTTTCTTCCTTCTCCGAGATCTTGACTGTTTGCCATGTCACAACGAGGTTATTCCAACGGAAGCTAACGTGGGCTTGTTCCTTCTTTATACCAGGCAAATCAAAGGTCGCGGTGATCTAAGCGGGAATAAGAAGGGATTGATGCGGGAATGTGATACAAAGAGTACGTACCGTACGACCCGAACGAGACTCGCGGAATGAAACGCAATCTCTGGAACAGGTCGGAAGGATCAGGATAACTGATACATGAAGGGACACGGTGGCGTACGTGGATTTCTTCCGCTTCACTTTGGGAGGGGATGGCTTCCTAGGCGTGGCAACATGTCGTTCCGGGGCGGAACGTGAGGTGCCGTTCGGGCCAGGTGTCTCCAGCGATTTCACCTTTAAAGGAAGTTTGGCTTCTACAGCATGTTTCCTCTCCCGCAAGGTGCTCCATAGTTCATCGAGCGACGTATACTCGTGGTCTCGTGGACCCTGTGCTAGGGTCGATTTCGACGTCTGCGGGCGCCCACTGCCGCGGTCGGCGCTCTGACGCAGGGAGGTGGGCAGAGTAGATGTGGAAGAAAGTCGAGTACGACGAGAGGGATGGGAATGAGATGAGCGCTCTTCCACCAGTTCATAACCGTCGTAGCCGTCCCAACAAGTGAAAGTGCCGATAGCGGTGGAAGACATGGGTTGACCTGGAGAGACGACCGCCGCCCGAGCTGCCTTGTGGGGATGAGGAGGGAGAAGCTGGGGAAGAGACAAGACACAAAATTAGAACTGACCCTTGAATGATTATCAGTACAAAGGAGGAATGAAGGTAGCTGGCATAAAACACGAGGCAGCCAAAAGCAGCGACGTGTCGAATCAACGCCAATTACTTTATCAGAATCTCCCTGCGTCCGAATCTCGTCCACTTGGCACTTTTATCGACCGGCTTATGGTCGTGGACCACCAGTGATCCAAAACCAAAGGCTACGATTCTGCGACATTGTCTGTAGCAGAGCGTGAGATGATTACGATATGCACTGGAAACGAGGCCCCCTCGTGGACATGATCAATCTGGCCATGCTGCAACTAGACAAGTCAAGGTAACTCCGAGCACATGTTTCGTGTCACAGGACGACCAGATCTCAGCATGACCTCCGAAAATCTGATTACCCATGAACACATTCGTATGTTTGGTGTGTACAAGATGCAACCGGGATCTAAGATGCTGCATTCAGACTACCATCGTGCCAGCGTTACACAAATACGTCGACATGTCGGCATAAAAGTATGCTTGGTGGGAAGTTACAGGTGCTTCAACAACGCGTGCCGTGAGCTGAGAGGGCGACCCCGTCTGATAGAACAACGAGGACAAGCACATGCCAAGGCCACTTACGGAAACATGACAGCGTACGCAGCTTCAGCGTCTCGGAGCGGGACCAAGCACAAGGGTACGCGTGGGTGGGAACTTGGAGAGCGATGATGTGCTTTGTGATTCGAGGGATCACCAGGGCGTCGTGCATGTAGCGCTGCGTCTCCTCTACGATCAAGGTCGGGGCGCTTGGCTTCATGCATCTGGCCAGATTCAAAGGGACTCGCGAATTGGACGAACTTCAAAGGACGACGTGTGTGGGAGATGCCTGCACCGTCTGCCAGGGTATCGAGGGGATCGCCGCCGGTTAAAACAGCGGCACGGAACAAGGTTCTCGCAATTCGAGGGGACTCCCTTGGTCGCTTGGGTACTTTGATGACTTTTCGCGTGGGTGTGGTTCGTCGCTCCGCCGGGCGACGGCGAATATATGCGCGTGGCCATCTCAGAGAAACAGCACCCTGTTTGGTGCGCGGAACTTCCGGTTCAACTGAACGAAGAAACTTGTCGACAGTGATAACGTTTTCAGAGCACGCTTCCGGACCCGGACTCGGACTGGGACGCCGAGGGATTGCATTGTCCGGGAACGCAGGAGAGAATATCGCTGACTCCGAAAGGACAGTAATCTCTGGTGTCAGTTGAAGTCTATCACTAACTTGATCCGTGTCTTGAGCGTCGATCCGTAGTCTCTTTCGTTTTCTCTTGAACTAGTGGATGTCAATGGACGATAAACGGATGAGCAGGGTACTAAAATTCCTACCACGAATTCGTTGGCATCGCTCTGCATGTCGTTGGCTGTACCCGATCAAGGCAAACACGGACAATCACTAAGCTCGGACTACTGCCATGGCACGGCCGCGCTTTGAATGCGTTGAGGTACGAGTTCGCTTTTTTCTGGTACGGGCTTCTTGTCCCGCCAGCGATGCTGTCCATTAAAAACGGTCGTTGTTGACCCTCTTTATTACTAATTTCTCAGAATGTAGTGCCTCCTCCAGGTAGTATTTAGGCTCGGAGGTATCCTTCAGTACCTTTTACACCCGAGATTGCTACCCATCTCACCATGCAACTCACCCTCCCAGCCATTGTTGCTTTTGCTGCCCTGGCCAATGCTGTACCGCAACCTCGTCAAAACTGCCCTGAGGCCACCCAGTATGGCGTATTGACCGTGTCCCCGACCAACGTCTCAGCTGGGGATGTGAGCGAAATTTTCTAGCTTCTGGGGACTCCAACTGAGTAATTATAACACAACAGACCTTGACAGTGAATGCCGATTTCAATTGCGCCATCAATTACTTTGGGCACATCCCTGAATACACCGATTACTACATCGAGGTCCCCGTCAACAACAACGGTCACGAGCCTCCTATTCTCTTGGCTCGTCGCACCCTCGCGTCTGGCAGCACCTCTGACTCGTTCACCGTCCAGGTAACCGAAATTGGGCGGTTCAGGACTTTACTGACCTTTTTGCAGGTTCCTGATGCGTATTACTTTGCCAACACCAGTTACGTGGTGATGCTGGAAACCACATACCCCGTCAACGGTACCAGTGGCATTCCTTATTCTGTCGTTGGTGGAGTCGAGGCCCCGATTACCATCAATGTCTAACTATGCTCCTTTCCTGCATACCAGGTTCCATCTGGATCATCCTCTTGGGCTTGGACTTATCAGTACGGCGATATTGATACACATTCCCTACATATATCAGTGTCAAAGCGAATAATCTACGGACGAATATACCAAGGCTATATGCGTTTGAGGCTCACGTACGACGGAAATAATCAGCTCTGCAAACACAGCTTCAACACAGCCTCACCAGATGTGCCTAGAAGAGTAGGAAAGAATAAAGGGCTGCCCGGAGATGATCAAATGCAGCGCAGTTTGACTGTAACCCAGAAGTGCTGCAATGCAGCTACATTATCATCAGAGTCATCTGGCGCATTCAAGGGCTTTCCCCTGAATCCCCGCGCGGTTCATTGATCGAGGTACGTATTCAAGTTCTGTCAAGTCATTGTGTTCCGCAAGCTGGTGCATAATAATATTCACAGTTTCTTATCCTCGAACGCAACAAGTACTCGTACAAGCGATATGGTGTGATACAACATATCTAATCCATTCTCCTTTTCCAACAAGGCCAGTAGACTTCTGCGCGTAGAATTGTGATCATGACGAACCGGTAACGATGCCAGAGCAAGTCACGCCTCGGGCTCTGCAACAAGTACAGCGCGGTACCTCACTTCCCCACGGTCAAGCTTTCTCATGGCCTCTTCAATTCCTTCCACAGACAGCGCAAACTGTTGTATGATGGGCTCCACATGGTGCTGTGCAGCAAAATGGAGCATTTTGACATGCAAAGCACGAGAGGAACAAATCGACCACTGGATGCGAAGCCCCTTCGTCAGGGCAGGCATGTAGGGAATCGAGAAGTTGTCGTTGGTAACCGTTAAGGGGTAAATTACAGCACGGGCCGCAAGAGCAGGTGCAAACCTATCGTCCAAGGAAACCAGTCAGGTATCGTCTGAAATACACTAATGGACCCACTTTTCCCAATCAGGCATCGCTGACGTGGTCACGTAGAAGTGATTGACAGGCTTGACGTTCTTCAGTGCGTCCACGCCGCGGGTGACATGGAATTCGGTTGCTCCCAAGGATCTTGCTTCGGCCTCTTTTCCCGGAGTTCCGGAGAATACGACCACTTCGCAGCCCATTTTCGCTGCGAACTGGATAGCGATGTGCCCAAGTCCACCAATACCTAATATACCCACGCGGTCTGTTGGGCGTACCCCGTACATTTCCATCGCATTGAATACCGTGCTTCCGGCGCACATCAACGGTGCCGCATGCGCAGATGAGATACCGTCAGGGATATGGAACAAGAATGCAGCCTTCCAGATGGCGTGCGAGCCAAACCCTCCTTGATCCCTGTCGCTCTCAGCGTATAACTTGCTTTTGTCGCAGAAAATCTCGTTTCCGGTCAGACAGTCATTGCACTGGAGGCACGAGTCGTGAAGGAAGCCCCAACCAGCACGATCGCCCCTGTGTCAAGTTTGAGCGTCTATCACCAGTGAAAACAGCAGGGGATTACACACCGCTTGAAATTCGTTACGGCGGAACCCACTTCTTGGACGACACCAACACTCTCGTGCCCTAGAACCATATCCTCTTTCCTCATATGCAGGTCTGTACCACACAAACCTGCGTGCGTGATTTTGACCAGAACCTCGTCATCTGCAAGCGCCTTAGTGGTTTCAGACTGGATAATCTTCCCCTGGCTCGATCCCTTGAAAACTTGAAAGGTGTGGCTCGACATGGTGCAGCTGCGATGATGCAAGTGGTGAGTACGAGCCGTTAGGCAATCGTGTGTGGATACCTCGGTGGAATGTACCAACAGACTTTAGATACGGGAGTCACGCTCCGATTCAAACGCGTTACGACTTTTTAAATGAACCCAAGCGCTCACCTGACCAGGGTATTAGGCAATCCGCAGACCGGTGTGCCGGCTTAGTCCGACTAATCGGGTCGCCAACATGGATGGCGTAAAGATCAAAATATTGACCATAGTGATTACACACGTCCGGCCACCACATTGCACGGCCCGGCAAGATGATTGAGCCGGTACATCCATCTAAGACGGTCAGCAAGAGTGTCGTCCTGGCCCGCCTTTTTCGCATGCTTGACTATCGCGGTGGGGGGGTTGGGGGGACCGGGCTACTTATGAGCCGCCCAAATGCGCAGCATAATACTTCCGTCCATGTCCAAGGGAGCCCATGATGTCGGACAGACTCGGGGACCCAATTGAGCAAGATGGATGTTTGAAGCTAGTTGACAGGGGATCGTGGGGCACGCCAGACGGTTTTTTTGTTGTTGTGGATGGACATGGCGTGCACTGAACCACATCTTGATAACTCAGCGTCGACTAACCCATTCGGACGCAAAAATGATCATGATCTGCATCGCTAATAGGAGTTACACTTCTTCAAAGAAAATAACACTCAAATAATCCACATAGGTCCGTATATTTCTCATTGCCAAGAATTTACATAGCCATGTAACCGTACTTGGCGGAAGAGGGCTGCCATGATAGAAAGGTAAATTAGCCCCGTAGGAACTACGATGTTCCATAGTGATGACCTTACCTGAACCATCAGAATGTGGTCTTCCCCGATCATAACAGCATCCCAACCTCTCTCCCAGTGCTCAAGTGTGATAGTAGCGACACGTCCAGGTAGGGTTGTGATGACCTTTTCCTCGAAAACCTCGCATCGGGCACTGGGTTCTGATACTGTCGCAAGACACTTCCACAGTACAGGGGAATCGATGGTCGTCTTTACATACTTCTTCGCCGAATAGAGATTGAAATCGTAAGCCCGCGCTACATGTCCCCTTTTCCATCGTAGACCTTGGATAAATTTCATGCCGTAGGCGTAGCAGACCCAGGTCTCCGATGGCTCCCTGCAAATCATACGCGCTCCACTCGGACCCCACTCGGACCAGGCGACGTTGCGACGTGGCACATTGCGCGAACGCTCGACTTCCGAGAGCAGAATTGATAGAGGCACAAGTAGGACTGTACTCCCGTGTATGTCGCCCAAGTAATTGCGCATGGAAACCGTGAAGATAAAGTCCCTCCGAGAGCAGTAGAAGGGAACTTCTAAACCGGCAGGTGGTCTCCAAGTCGGTGTGGGATCTGATCGAATCAAGAAGAATTCTGTGTGTGCTATGAGCGCAGGATACTGCAATTCACATATGTAAGGCATGTCCTCCACTGAATGAACCGGATTAGTGAATGTTGCTATGCTTAGCACCCGCAAAGTGGGCTCGGTATATGATTTAAGGACTCCTGCCAGAATAAGGTCCTCTGTCATGAAGGCAAAGGATTGAAATGCCGGTGTGCGGATATACTATTCACAAAGGACATCAAACGGTGAGGCAAGAAAACAAGGGATGAATTACTAACAACTTCCTGGTGTCCAGTTCGCCAGTTCCAGACGACGAAAAAATTATGAGCTGATGCAGCAAGTTGGCCATAGAAGAGGATAGCGACATGATCGCCACAGATTTGTATCAGAAAAGAGAACTCGACATGCAGATTCATCATTGCATGTGTTATCTGTGCCACAGCAGCGCGGGGATGATGTTTCCCAGACAAAGTCCGTAAATGAACATTGCATGCTAGATTCGGACTAATCACGCAGTTGTAATAGGACGTTACAAATGCTGGACGTTACACTCACGGATTGCCGACCAGTTCGATCAAGACGATGAGATTTTGAGAGTTGTCGAGGGTAAAGTCACGGATTCTGAAATCGAATGGAACGGACCACCTTCTTTCCGCGATGCCCTTGAGTTTGCATGGCAGTTGAACGAAGAAGATTTCGTTTTCACGGGTCGACTGCGCAAGGATTCCACCTGAAAACTCCCAGCAGTTCCCATCACGCATGGGAATGAACCCAGAGGATGTCCATGTCATATCGTTCCACACCCGATTATGCTCTCGTAGGAGATCCAGTCGGCTGACAGTTTCCATGGATGAATGTTCATTATCGTCCATGTAGGATGCGAACAACTCGATCTTGTAGTTCAACTGGGTGCATCCTGAGATGATGGAATGGAATAGCTTGCAAACCTCGTTTAGAAGATCTCGTGAGTGGGGAGTACAACGAATGTGACTTGGGAACCTCACTTGCATGCATCTCAAGAGAGATGGGACATCAAGATGGTTGAAAGTTAGCCCAATCAGTTCGTCTGGCAGAGGAAGTCCCATTCGAGTCTATGTCTGATCTGATGTTGGTGGAACCACTTTGAGAGGGAAAGTGGCACAAAGTTACTAGCGCTGCTATGGCCCGGCGGACTTGCTCAGCCCGCTCAACATTCCGAGTCACTCCGAACTCAGACGACACCAGTTCAACGTTACACCGTTGAGGTCCACAGTTGCAATATGGCCAGAGGCCACACTGTATGAACCATTTCGGTCAGCAATGAGCAAGGCAGGTTGTACGTGAGCATCGGTTGTCATCGCAATTGTTAAGGGTATACGAGACACGCGGGTGCACAAAGTATGGGAGTGATTGAACAAGAAGTTGGTCGATTGAATTGTTCTGTTCGTTACTACTACCCGCTGGCGAATACTAGTCATTTTGCTACAGACTTTTTATCGACCGTTAGGTGTTGGTAGTAATCTCATAATGCATACTAGTGTGCATTATGAGCACATCAACCGTACGTCTACTTGAGGTTGGATCTATTGATGTTGCCCAACCAATGTTACCAACCACAATCACTGGCCAGTGATTAAGACGCCAACTATACAGATATTGGAATGCTTGATTACGAGACAATTGATACTTATTCTTCTTCGGATGTTGGTAGTTTAGTGATCCCTCGAGGGAAAAGGATAGCCGTTTCATCATAGTGATATACCAGTGAATCAACATGTGGAACGTGCCTGTCCTTGAGGATTGTGTATATACCCCTGAGGCGCTGCATTCGTTCGATCTTGTCTGCACCAGCGTAGGATTTAATAACGCTATGACCTGCAATCTCAACAGTACAATTGTTTCTGGAATAAAATTAAAACGTCCGATAGTAAACAGTAGGAGCCGTTCTAATTTCTCAAACTCAACATCGGAGGGCCGAATTCGACTAGATCGGCCAAGGATCGAAAGAGTCCTGTAAGCTTGATTCGCTTTTCTGAGGCTTAGATCTGCTGACGCAATATCGTGCACGAATAGGGGATGTTGACCTTGCAGTAGAGGTCTGATTACCACCAGAGTGAGTTTTGGTCCTGTGGCGTAGTAACCTGTCAAAGAAGCGACAAGAGAGAAATCAAAGTGACCTCAACCAGAACAAAAGGCGCGGATGACAAGCCTATGCAAGCTCACCTGCGAGCTCTTTCTTTGGGTGATATCAGAACACTTCTCCTCTCCCCTGAATGGGCAAAGGTTGTCAAGGAGGAAAGCGTAATCTGGACGCAAGGACCCCATGGCAGTGTGCTGGTTGCTATTACACGTGCTCCATCCAGTTGGAAGAAGATGCTCCACAACGTCGCGCACGTTTTGTCCCAAAAGGTGAGAAATGAATGGAGAGTTCCGCTAGGCGGAGGGGAGGTCCAAAACGGCTAAGAAGTCTGTCGAGTGAGGTGACACCGTGGCTAGACCAGAACAGAAGTTGAACATCGTTAAAGCACAGACATTTATTAGCTCAATTGGGGAAGAGACAAGCCCTTCGAAACGAGTGATTGGTATTTTATTCGTCATCCGAGAGGGGACCGTCTATGGGAGTAGCCAGTTTGGCTGTGGTTGGTAATGCTATATTGATGCGCTTGGACCGCCATCACTCAATTATGCAGCAGCACCATCTAAGAAGTAGTCAAGTCGGGGAATATTGGATTGGTACGACCTACCTGAATCGTTTCGCTTTAGGGGTTCCGTTGCGACTGATCAGTGCCTCCTCTAACTCAACTGTTACATTGTGCACTCACCCAGAACCATGTGCCTGCGCTTCGTTTGTTCCAAATCACTCGATGGGGAAGGGTGTCGCTTTTTGCCGCGACAGAGGTTTGACAAGAGAAGGTATTAAAAGGCACGAGAGACGACGAAAGAGAATCAGGGATGAGAGTGAATAGGAAAGAAGAGTGCACGCACCAGGTACAGGCAGCATCCTTCTCAGGCAACTCCCTGAGCTGCGAAATCTCAGTGTCGTCCCCGAGAAGCTTCGCAGGGTCGTTCTTCAACTCTGACGCTCCGAAAAGTGTTTCCCGATTGATTTAAGCGACGCCGTCAAATGGATCGCACAACTGGCAGGTCGCCGGCTTTATTTCTTTGATGTTTTCTTTCAAATGTTGGACAGCTAATCAGAAAAGCTTTGAACCAGATAAACACACCGTGCACACCAGATTACATAATATTGATCAATGATATAGCTTGCGGTCTTGTCTCAACTCCATCTTAAACCGCATCTATCGATATCTCAGCAATCGATCAG
>JBBPQR010000207.1:0-14877 GCA_038092615.1 Boletus sphaerocystis | reverse complement strand
ATCCCTCCGACCCGCAGTTCAGCGCCTCACGCGCGCTTGTTTTGCCTAAAGTTGCATTCCAGAAAGGGACCCTCCAGTGAAGAAACGATCTTTCCTTTGCTCTTTTTTTTTCTCTGATCGCCGCCGCATCAGCTTCTATGCACATTATCAACAATGGTACTCCAGTCACGTTTTCCACCCACAACGGTGTCGAGAGGCTGTCAAGTCGGCTCCGCGTTTTCGGGCCTCAGTCACATTTTTGGCGTGTCCTCTTGTTCATCTCAATAACAACGTCAAATGTAAGTTTGTTATCTTATTATTATATTCTCATTCTCACTCTCATCCTCGTTCTTATCTGTGTCTTGAAAGGGGATAGCATCAAGTGAGTTTTTTGTTTGCATTGGATTCTTGGTCCCACGCGGCGTGGGTCTCATGTTGATTTGAAGATAGCATCAAGTGAGTTTTTGTTTGCATTGGATTCTTGGTCCCACGCGGCGTGGTCTCATGTTGATTTGAAAATAGCACTCGGACATACGGCGATGCCCCCGTCGGCCCTCATATACCAAGTGAGGGGACTTAAGATTTGCCTCGCGCCTTTTCTGAGCTTTCGGAAACAAGTTTCTGGACATGCGAGTTTGGATGTGCAAACTAGTAGCATTGGGGGACATGTTGATTATTGCCTGTGCGCATTTGCAACGTTGTGAATGACAATGAATCTGAGACAGCATTGCTAAAATCGCGTATCTTTGTTTCGTCACTGAGCGATGCTGAAATCCTTTCCGTGGGTTCAGCTGTCGACGTCGTGCCTGACTTAGGTCTTCGTGTTACCGTGTCCTTACATACATGGATGCACCGTATCTTTGATCATCTTGTCCATCCCTCGTCCGAGACCGGGACCTTTCCGTCCCCTCCAAACAAATTAGGGCAAAACCACCTCCCAGACCCTCACACATCCATCCGCACCCCCACTCACCACCCTCCCCTTCCCACCCTTCGTCGCGACATTGCTACTCGCGTCGGCATTGAGACCCACGCCCGCGCTGGGGAGCCAGGACACGACGGCCCCGCCCATTGGCGCAGCCCCAGCCACATGGACGTACCTCGAAAACGGCGCTTCGAGCGCGTACACGTACACGTGTGTGTCGAGCGAAGTCGACGCGAGGTGCGTCGAGGAGAATGCGAGCGACGTAATACGTGCCGTGTGGTGCGTCCATTTGTCGGTGCGTTTCTGTGTGTGCGCGAGAGAGATGAGCGTTGAAGCGGTTGGGATGTGTGGTTGGGGGGGCTTGACCCACCTCGGCAGTGTTACTGTCCAAGAGAACAATCTTGCCAACAGACTATTTGATAACATTGATCATCCCGGATTGTTAGTATCCATATCACCAAGTGGCACAAGGAGAAATACGCACATCGCCAGAGGCGATGTATCCTCCGTCCGCCGAGATCGCCACCGTCGTGAGCTGCCCTCTCGTGCTCACGCTCTCCGACACGGCCTTTTCGACGAGGGTCGACACGCGTCCGTCCCAGGTATACACATGGACCTTGTTGTCGTCCTATCGTAGCACGCACAGTGTGCACCACAGGGTGGTCGTCATGTGAGTTCCCGGTGATCCGAGTACACTGATGTGACATGAGGCAAAACCCACCTCACCGCCCACGACGACGATGCTGCCAGACGCAGAGACCGAAACGGCCTTGTACGTCGGCTTCAGGGTATATAACGTTTGATTGTTCCGCACGGCTTGGACGTTGGTCCTGCCCGTCTTCTCGGCATGAACGATAAACAACGTCCCATCTGCCGTAGTTGCGAGCGCCTTTGGCTGCCCACTAAGGGCGAGGGTCGCCTGTCTGTTCAGTCCAGTCCAATCCAGTTAGCCTTTTTTTTTCCTTTCAGGAGGTAACGGGCGCGAGCTGTATTGTACGCCAAGGAAGAAGAAAAGGGACGCACGTGAACCCGACCGCTGGATCGACCTCCAGAAGTCTATCGTCGAACCCAGCGGTATAAACCTGTCCACCGACACGCGCAGTTACGGCCGACACGAGGTTCGTGTGGCCCTCGCCTTGGACTTTGACGGAGCTGCCCGTCTCCTGTGAGGCGGTCTGGTACTGGAACGCACGCCCGTCGGCGGTCCCAACAAAGAACGTCTCGCCCAACGGACAGAGCGCGCCTGAGGTAACCGACTTTTGAGGAGCCTTGTGCGGGACATCAGAAGGGCTGTGCTCGGCAAGGGATGGAGTGATGGGGGACAAACCTGGATTACGCGTGTGACCTTGGCGCTATCCTCGCGCACGTCGACGACGTTGAGTACCCCGCACATGGAGAGTGAGACGATCTCGTGGTGATTCACCCAGACATTTCCGACCTGTTGGTTCGCGACGCCCTTGTCGAACGACAACGTAGACAGGTTCCTTTGCGTGCTGGCGTCCCCTGTGATCCGAATGTGAGACAAAACTTGGAAGAGAAACCGGAAGGGACGTGCTCACACAACTTGACAGTATTGTCCATCGAGGACGTGACGAATCGATCGCTTTCCGAGTTCCACGAACATGCCATCTACATGTCATTTCGTATTTGATCTTCCATGTTTACAAGGGGAGTTCTCGGGACGTACGATGCTACCCTTGTGCGGGCTATCCATAACGTCCGCAACCTTGTCCCCATTCTCCCCGTTGTACAAGACGATCTTGAAATCCGAACCGACGCTAACAAAGTGCCCACCATTAGGTGCGTATTTGATGTCTTGCACGAACTTGGTGTGTTCTCGGATCGTCTGTCGTCGCGTGATATATCATCCGCCGATCAACTATCCTCCAATCAATGTTGACGCACCTTGACGTACTTGAACGGGGGGCCTCGGAGGCGACTGCTCAAGCCCAAGATGAATCGATAGACGGACAATTGAACATACCTTGGTGGAAATTGATGACAGCACCGTCGTCCGATGTGACCGCGCGATATGGCCGTTTCGGGCGAATAGACACAGCATTGATAACCTGTGCGGTCAAGAAGAGATACACCCTCCATAACTGTACCCGTAAACAAACGAACGGCGAACCTTGGAATGGCCTGTAATTTCACCCGTCGACGCGCCGGTGTTGCGCAAAAAGGCGTGTGCGAATCTTCAGGGTCGTTCACGGAACACACGAGGAGCAATACATGAACACTGGGGGTGCGGGCGTTTCAGAGGGGCGAGACGAGACGTACTTTTCCCGCCCGTCTCCTGCGGCGATGAGCCGCTCGCTGTCAGCATCCCAAGCAAGATCATTTCTGGTTCGGCACCATGACACCAGTGAGGTAGATGACTCGGATCAGCCACTGGCACCGCGAGACTGAGAGAAAGAAAATCAGACTGACATGCGTCCGGTCAAGACCTTGTACTCTCCAACCACGGAATGATCTTCGTTGACCGTATCCCAAATCTTCACTAGCGACAAGCAGAATGCGAGGTGAAACAGATAGTAGACGCAATCAGTCACGGCGGGTCCCAGCGTAAGCGCAAGAGATGGGCGTACCGAGCCCAGACACGTCTGCAGAGGCGCAATAGAACCCGGACGGCGAGAACCGTGCGACGGTTGTTTCCTTGGCATGTCCCGTAAACGACGTACTCAAACCCGGATGCTATGACGGCCCATTGAAAAGTGGCGTTCAGCAGAATCTGAGTCTGAGCCAGACACAGAACCCACCTTCAGATCGAGAATCTCGAAAGGTGTATTAGACGCGTGCCATCTTTGGAGAGTAAGGTGTGAGACGGCACTTACGATCACGCTGCGTCCGTTGGCGTAGATGATCTTATCAGACCCTTTAACGTTGGCTGCAGCGAGCTTGGTCGATCGACCACGCTCTGTCCCAGGGTTGCACGGATAAAGTGCCTGTCGCGTGTAGTTCATTTCGTTTCCTGTACCAGATACTAAGAAAGCAGAGCAAGTGTCGGATAATCGAGGTATCAATCAGAAGTTTGAAACCTGCTGCGGTTGCAAACAGGGGCTTTCCATTTTCGGAGAGCATCACTCAATGGCGGAGTCAATGCAGCGAGAGCCATTCATTAGAAAAAGCAAGACGCCTAATGTAATACGCCGTTTGAAGGGGAAAATCATGGAAAGGAAAATAGATGAGAGCAGAAAAAAGAACATAGCGAAACATTTTTAATCATCCACCACGCAACATTCATCCGCAGAATAGTTTTTCAGGGGGTCCTTCCGTAAGGCCTCGGTCTCGGACAACACGGCAATTCCCTTTCCGGCGACTTTCGGCTTCATGACTGTTTCAGGTGCAACCAATCCTACCGATGTGCTAGGAGTTTCAGGCTAATCGTTTGACGGACCAAAGCGAGACCATGTTGAGAAGACACCTTTACATTATGCAACGGACACGCTCACCTCATCACGGAATGGTGTGAACCTTGGAGTACAAGTAGTATCACCCTCCAGGCAGTCTGGATCCGCGTTCCTGGCAGGAGTCTTGGGTGGCAACTTTGTCGTACGAGTAGTGGTCGACTCTCCTGGTGCCAACTCCCCTGGACCGGGGTCTCTGTACGGAACAATCTTGGATACACTGCTTGCGCTGGTTCCCAGTGTGCTCGAGCCAGAGGCCACGCGGCGTGTGCGTCCCACGTTCTTCAGTGTTGTCCCAGCGGCTTTCTGAACTTCGGGGACGTTCTCCTTGACACGCGACTTACGCGTCCCAATATCGGGATACGACATGCGAGACTCCTCCTGGGGTTCAGAGCCCGTTGGGTCAACAAAGATTTGGAGGCGGGAATTCGAGACTGATCTCGACCCAGACCCAAAAACGTCGCTTTGCGATGATGACGGTGCACGTCTCTGCCCAAGAGACCCCGAAGATGATGAGGACGTTACGCCCAGTGCTGTACGTCTGGTGGATGGCTCAGGGACAGGCGGCGGCGGCATTGAAATACTAGACATCATCCGCTTTTGAAACTCTGTATGCTTGCTCTGCAGATGATCGAGTGGTTGAGCCTGTCGCGCAATGCCGAGCAAGAACACCGAATCGGCATCACTCTTCCTGAGATCAAAGAGGTCCGTGTGTTACTCAAAGGACGCCACAGACGACAAAAAATCGACGTACCGTCCTTGCCGCTCCAGTATCGCCGCATACTCTTCATACAGGAGGGCATGATGTGTGCCGATATCGTTCGCGAGCAAGAACCTGTAGATCATTGTCTGTTTCTCTACGAAGCTCGCATACAACACCCAGAGCTTGAGATACTTGAGCTCCCCTCTCCATATGCCACCACGATGATCCTTGAGCACTCTCGTCGCCTCTTCCAACAGCTCAAGAAGACCCGATTCGGCACTTTGTCCCTGAGGATAATTCTCCACCGTCCAATTGACAAATCGGACGTATGCTTCGAGTGGATCGTCATCTTCGTCTTGTAGTGCGACTTCGACATTGAGTCGGTGTCGTTTACGCGCAGAATTGAGCTGTGCATCGCGTTGGGCATGTGGGGTGGTCAGAATGGCAGACAGGGTAGTGACACGCCGCCCCGATGCCAATGGCTGGATATTCTCTTTTGCAGCCTCCAGCACTTCGATGTCGACGATGGGCGGCGATTCGGTAAAGACGTCCTGTTCCATATTCTCTGGTTCTGCCATGCCACACAGTCAAGCTTGTTTGCGGATCGTGCAAGATGGAACGCGCGCTGAACAGACATCACGTGAAAATCACGTGGTACCAACCTGTTTTCTTTAATTGCAGCCTTACATGTTTTGAAACAGCCTGCGTTTTGAAACATAGATACGACAGATGGGCCGAGATAGCGACCTTGACATATCTGCCCACTTGAAACGGACCCCGCAGCGGGTTCTCTTCTCAGCATCATAATGCACCCTCATTTATGTCTCATTGGATTCGCGGTTACGGTCTCCCGATCTCCCGAAGACAACGCATCAAGTTCCCTTCAAGATGGTGTTCCACCCGCACCCGTGCTCGAACCGGACTTCTCAAACACGAGTCCATCCGACGGTGATTACAGAACAATCTTCTCCCGAATCCTCATCTAGAATAGGGGAATGGCAATTTTACAGAAGCACCAATGTCTCTTGCGCTCGCCCTCGGTCTCACAGCACGGTCAGAAGGTGCCAAGTCCTCGGCCTTCACGTGATGTGTCGCGCCTTCGAACGGCGAAACTTGTCCATTCTACCGTCTGCATCATCCATGATGTTTCAGATGTCCATCTTCTATCGTATTAATGACATATGCCGTGGAATCCCGAGAACGTGATACGCTGCACAATCCGAACCCGCCCGAGGTCGTGTCCCTGCTGTGTAGTCCCGTATCTTTCCGTGGTATGATGGACGAAACTTGTCGCTTGAATGGTACCGAATCGAACCACTGGATCATACTCGCCGCTCAACCGATTCGGTTCACAAATTCCTCAGGAGCTCCATTCAAATGATACGCACCGGTGAACCGTTGACCCGCCGCAGTCACATGGAAAGTCTGGACATCCCTTTCAATCCCCACTCGGGCATCTCCATCGTGCCCGATCAACGTTTCGTCCCCATTTCACAATTTTCGGTTCACAGCGGGAGCTTGAAATGCCACAGGGGTGATCTGGGCAGCAGTAGTAAGTTAGTAGTAGTAACACGTCAATTCTCTCGTTCGTCATTGAACTCTGAGTCGTCCGAATCTCTTTTAAGTTCCTTCCATGTGAGTAAACATATCCATCTACGTCTGTGTCTTTGGTCCTGATATACATAATGCAGTCGTGGAGCCATCGGCCAGTAGACTTGGCCGAGCACCCGATATAGTTCCAAGTCCCAAGTCCCAGGCACGTGGCGTGGTAGTCGCACCTGTCATTGGCCCTGAATTTGATTCAAGTTCGCCGTTTGTCTGTTCATGGCAATTAATATGAATCGCACCATCGATGCATTTTGAGTTTGATTCAATGGCTCAGTACTACTCACTAACATCGGCGGGTTGATGGACTTCACGTCTTTTTTCTTAGCACGTATCACTTCTCCGACGGGGTACTTTATGCGAGCCGAAGTTACCAAAGCAGAACGTACTCCGAACCTTGCACCAACGGCGGTAAACACTATCCGACGTTAACCCTAAATGTACGTCACCGTAGAGTTTCAAAAAAACCTTGGCCCAGTCTAGATTGTCACCTTTCAAGACAGCGAATCCATGAATACACACTATCTTGTGACGCATGGCATCGGAGGGTCCAAAGGCCGATCGTCCATAATCGGTATGCGTTTTGTCCAGGCTGAGAGCAAAAATTCTCCCTTGTGAGATAATATGCACCACTATGTCATCCATTATGAAAGTCTACATCATGGCATATTGCCGCTCGCTTACTATCCATCCGCCGACCGACACAACAGCACCAAGTTCTCAAGTCATGTCTGTAATGAATCACATTTGTAAATTGGTTGCAGCATGATACACATTCACGTCGTAAGGACGCGGGTCGAGTTCAACACCGATCCGATTCTACCCTGAATTAGGATTTTGCTTTATACTCTTCCCTGCAGGCCTGATGGTATGAAGTAAAGAAAGAAAGGAAATGCACGCCGACATTTACTAATCGACGGGGAAGCCATAGAAAACTCGTACAATGGTTATTTTAGAGATGATGATAAATCGGGTTAGATGGTCCGGTAGAGGTGAACCATTTTGATATATGGACTATTGAGCGGGACCGACGACTTCTTGTTTGACCCTGGAGAACTTGGCAATCGTGGCATCGTCCACACCGAGGTGTGCTTTCACGAGCTCGTGTGGTACAAGCGCGAGCCATTGATTCAGGGAGACATCCTCGAATTCGCCTAAGACAGACACAATGAGGGAATGGAATGCATAGATGCAGGAGCGGGCATACCTGAGCGGAATATTTCGAGGAGGTGCAAGGTCGAGTTGCCAGTGTTCTCGATATAGTGGCCTGTCACGGAGCAACCCTCAGTTCGGATCTAGCAGGACAAAGTTGGAAAGAGGGCTAACCATATGAAGGTGGGATGTATGCGACATCACCACCCTGTCATCACCGTCGGTAAACCATTCCACCGAGAACAATGACTCTTACCTGGAAGTCGAACGTCTGTGCGTTGGACGACGAAGCGTAAGCCGTGATGCGAGCGGTGCCAGAACTACAGAACTATTGAGACTCCAAAAGGGTCACCGACAGTGTAGGACTCACAGGAAGAAGGTCCATTCTGGTTGCGTTGGGTGCCACTTTTACAATTGTTTGAGTTTTTGGACCCGAGATGAACGGTATAGAGATTACTTACGTGGAGTTCACTACACCGGAACTAGTTAGCTGTGTCTTCATGTTTAGACCAATGAAATCTACATACCGCATGCCGCCAACTTCGACGTGGACGTCTACCGCACAGATTGTCTGAGCTGCTGGGAACAATCTGGTGTCGACGACCTTGTAAGATCCTCCAGGTGCCTTAGTGGCATCCATACTGGACATAGGGAACGTGTAGTTTAGTGGAGTATTATTTGGCACAACCATGTCGCTGTATACATCCTCGGGCGGAGGAGTAGCTAGGAGGAACAGACGGGTCAGAAGAGTCCACGAGCACATATCAGGATGACGTACAAGGAAATATGTATAACTCATGGCTGGGAATGTGATCAAATGCCGACATATCAACCTGGAAGTTCTTGGCGATGACCTCTTTCGGAACATGTGCTAGCCAATCCTATCCAACCGTTCAATTGACGCATATCGAAGAAGACGACAAGAATACTTGCAGTGAGCAAGAAGGTGGAATCTTCGCTGAAGGAGCCATTATCAAAGATCAGGAGGAACTCGGCACCATCAGCGGTGGTGTTTTTGGCCTGAATACTATGGGGGAATCCGGGGGGGAAATACCACAAATCTCCAGGCCCCTTTGAGAATCGTCAGGATGAATGAGAATGCATCACGACGAAATGACATACCACATCCTGGAGGTAAATCTGTCCTTGGGGAGTCAAGCAACTGACTCGTAGGTAGCCTGAGAGTACATAAGCCCATTCAGCGTCTGTGTGCCAGTGCATTTCACTGGCAGTCTATGAGCGCCCAGAGCAGCGCGCTTATTTCGTGATACTCACCGGATGGCGCCTGCTTCTAGGCGCATGTTTACACCAGCGATCGCAGTGGCAACGGACATCTGATTGACTAGTATCAATCAGTACCTGCACAAGAATACACCCCATGCGAGTACGAACCATTCTGCTGGCGAGCCCAGCCACCGGTTTGGAGACGGTTGTGACTGAGAGAGAATGGCCATTTGAAGTTGTCGCTGTACAATAATTGCAATGAATCACATCAATGAAGTAAACATGGGAGCTTAATCCCACTTACACAACGCCGCTGTCCGTCGTTGGAGGGGCAAGGGCATTCGAGTTTTCAATCTCCAAGGGGACATTTTCTGGGCCAAGAATATCACTGCCTAGTTCCCCACGAATGGGTTGCGGGCTGACATCGACTGATTCCGCTGTCCATAGCGAATAATTCGGATCACTACTGGCATAGGGTACAGCGGGTGCAGCTGCAGGCGCACGAGGAAGGGACGGGTCGGACTGAGCAATAGCCGTCGATGCAATGACGGCCAATGAATAAAGGAGGGACCATGAGTGCATTGTATTGAGAGCACCAGGCGAAGGGGGTAGATAAAATTTACACACAGAATCGGTTCATTCTCAACAGTCTGTTTTATACAGTGACTCGGTTGAGGGTTAGCGCGTCGTGAAACCCCAATTGAGAGCAGGGTCAATGGTTCTGGATTACGGCAAGCGGTGGTAACACATTGACACATTTCCGGATGTTGCATTACGACACTTCCAAATAAGCATGGCCAGCTTGAGATTCCTCTAAGGGTTAGCCGCCGACCAACGAGATTCAAATCTGCCACCTAACTTGAACGTTTGAACCATGGTGCAGACTCGTCATCAATCGCTCCGACCTATACTCATTCGATCCATTAGTTATCAATTGTTATTCTGGGCACCTCTGAGACCTATGAATAGCATACCCCCTAGACTCGGATCTCCGTTACTATCCAAATCTCTTTGATGCGGCTTTTTGATCAAATCGGGCGCGCTGCGGACTGGTACTTGTATCCATCAGCCATGTCCGAGATATACCTCTTTGGCGCAGCGAAGACGACACCACCCTGTCGAGGCAAGGGGCGAGCAGCGCACCAGTGCGGCACCACCGAATAAACTGATGGGCCTGGCAGTACCGCAGGCCACCACTGCCTGTCGGCTGCACAGAGGCCCACTGATGGCCAAAAAAACATTGTAAATGTTATCCAAGGAATCGATCATATTATTGGTATGGTTCATCCAGAGCCCTTCGTATTTTTTTTCTCAGTCATGGGTAAACCAAAAATCATGGAGGCTCGTGAACTGCGCTCATACATATGCTCGCAACGAGCCATGGACCACCTCAGTTCGGCGCGACTTGTGCGGAGAATTGCAAACAACTACAAAATTAAATGTGATATATTTATGTGCATTGGGAGATAAGATTGACCGGTTGACCTCCGAGAATCGGGAGCTTCCGGATCTTTAAGTTGCGGGATATGTCGGTTGGTTGGTAGCACATGCAACAAATCCCGGCGAAAAGCCACGGCGAATTGTGTACTCTCACATCGGACGAACGGGTGTGCACACGGAGACATCGTGACAGACGACTGGGCATCATTTATGAGCCATTGACGGACTAGACCGAGAGATGGACGCAAGAAAGTTATGGGTAACTCTTTATATACGTACCCACGTGTTCGGCGAGGAGGGGGGATAGAATTCAAAACCGAAAATAACCATTCAAACCGATACGCTTTAAATAACTTCTTTTAAATTCTTTTTATATCGCACGAACCCCGCCGTTCGTAACGCGACGGGTTGCCTGGCATATTGGGAGTCGGACATGCTTCCGATCCTCGCGGGAACGCATAGGAAGTATGTGTCCATTCACATCGCGGTGGTTTCAACATCGACCGCAAACGGACTCCCCAGGCTGCCGTGAGGTGTATCAGTATGTTTCCAATGAAACGTGCCAGTGAGTAGTAGCCCAACTACATCGTGGCGCAGAACGTAACTTGGGCCGTCATCATGATCTGAGCCTCGTGGAATAGCAAGAAAGGGAGGCCCGCATAAACGTCGTTACACCACGCAGAAGCACGAAGGCTCTAAAGTAGTGCACGAATCGCGAAAATCGTATATGGAGCGGTAAGTGAAATGAAATCCGCGCAACTTACCTACATTGACAGAAAGAATAGGTAGTGTGGAGATAAGGTAGACCGTGACGTTCAACGTCAACTGAATGTGGAAGTCCAGAGTTTGTGTTTCTGGGGAGTTTGAGAGTAGTTCAAGTGGAGTCATATATATATATATATAGTGTATCGATATGCCGCAGGACACGTAGGTGTCCGATTCCTAACATTAATCAGTGACACAAAGGAAAATCCACCAAGGATCTGGGCGAGTCCAAGAAGTGAGCCAATTGTACGGTGATCCACACTTCGGAGCGGGCTATTCAGCCCGATGGACGAATCCGCGGTGAGTCAAAGAGGTGATCGCGCATCAAGGAATGGGAGATATTCCACTGACGTGTCAAAGGTTCCCTAGTAGCGCTACACAAAGTGACTGTAAAGATACTGTGGCGAAATGCTTACGTAATATTTCCACGCGTGTACCCGAATTTTCTTGTGGCAAGCAGGCCACCGCGTGCAGGCGTTGACCAACACCTTGACGTCCAGCACAGGCTGTTGGCTTTGTTAGAGGGTGCGTTTCTGCTCCTTGTCTTGCTAGATCTCGTTGCTCACTTTGCAGTTGCATCCAGGTTAGACAACTACGACCGATAATCAATGATGGCTTCTGGATATGCCTCTCCTCCTTTGCAAGAAAGCGATGGCCCACAGCCCCACCCTTATATTCACGACCCCATACTGTACATCTCCAATCTCCCACCTTATGTTACAGACGAGAATCTTGCGATTACCTTTCAGTCTTGTGCGCCTTTCAGACCCAATATTCCACGCGACGGGACCAACCGCCCGCTTTCTGGGACGATTGAGTTCAAGTTCCTCGAGAAAGGTGTGACCGTTCATCATGTGTGATGTGTTTCTAGTCATCGACATTGTCTTCCATAGCCGAAAAAGCACTAGCTACTTTACAGTCGCGTCCCATGCAAGGCCTTCAACCACCCGTACTCCTCGTCCTCTCGCCTTACCCCCCAACCTCACCGCCCACCTCCCTTCCCCCCCCCTCCGCACTACCACGTCTTGTGAAGCATCTCCCGATTGGCTTCTCCGATAGCCAGTTGTATGACCTCTTCCGACCTTATGGCGCTCTTGCATCAGTTCGCACGCAGACTGGATTTGGAAGTGATACCGGAGTCGTAGAGTTTTGGCGTGAGGAGGATGCTCGCATTGCAGAGGAAGCTATGCATTGTTTCGATGTGGAAGGCCAAAACATCGCCGTAACAATATACCAGGGCAGAAGGACTAGTGGCACTGCCTCCGAGTTCAGTGCTCACGCTCCCACTTTCGTGCCATCTGGCTCTGTGTATCCCTACCCCGCACAGGTAATACATTTCTGTTTTGATTTCTACTGTTTAACACCATATCCAATAGTATTCCCCTCCCCGTGCTCATCCATTCGCTACTCCGCCCCGGGCCCCTATTTTTGTCCATGGTCCAGGACAACAAGTTCAACCTGCCCCTCTGAGTGGGCCCGGTTCAAATAGTCACAGTGGTCTTATAGATCCATGCAATTTATTCTGCAAGGTGACTTCAGAGTGCACTCACTTTTGACCATACCTTTATGTTTGATATTTTAAATAGAATCTAGATCCGGAAATCGATTCAAATGGCCTTTTCACCCATTTCCGTCAGGTAAATACTTGCTCTCTTGGGATTTGGCTTCTTATCCATTGGTGCATCTAGTTTGGGCAAATTGTCAGGTAAATTGTATATATTGTGAAATGTTTTGTTTGTCTAATCATTAATCATTACTCAGTGCACGAGTAATGCGCAATGAAACCGGCGACAGTCGTGGGTTCGGCTTCGTCTCCTTCCAAACACCCGATCAAGGTTTGTATCATCAAGATTGGACTACTGCATCCGATTGCTCATTGCTATTCACAGCGGCCGCCGCGATGCATGGTATGAACGGAGTGTTTCTTGGCTCGAAACAACTGGTGGTCAGATTACATGAACCCAAGCAATTACGCCAGGAGAAATTGGCTCAGCGTTTTGGTCATAATGGCCACCCACGTAGCGCTAGTGGTGCGACAAGTCCGACCGCGAGCGAGGGTGGTGAAAGTTATGTTGGTTTCTCCAGTCCTCGGTTCTCTTCCTCGGTGCTTGGTTCTCCCGTCATCGGTGTCGATCGCCCTGATAGGGGTAGAAGAGGCTCTGGTAGTTATTATAATGTAAGCACGCGATACGCCTACTGCAACTCGGTCTCACGCGTCATAGGCTGCCCTCGCTGGTACCCTCAACCTTCCTATGCGCTACGATGATCTTGCAGCCCTCTCACCCGTTGTCAGAAAGGAGGTGCTTACCGGTGAACTAAGCAGGCGCGTTAAAGCGAGTGATAGTGTTCCGGCGAACGAACTCGACACGGTCGTCGAGTCTCTTGTCAGTCTCTCTCTTAGCGAAGTAGTGGCAGCTATTCAGGATTCTTCCAAACTCGCGGAACAAGTTGCAAGTGCACGCGCAGCTCTGAAACCCAAAATGCCGTCTCCTGTCAAGTCAGCATCACCTGCGAACTCTCAAGACTCCCGTGTTCTGGATCAAAGCCAATTGGCCGCAACAGCTTCGGCTCCGGAACATCCCTCGACACCTATCTCCATCTCTGCGTCCTTGTCCACACCTCCACGCACTTCCTCGCCTTCTGGTTCCGTTCCACCCACCTCCGAGCGGGATCGTATGGCTGCTGCTGTCGCCAAGATCGAGCCTTCTAGACAGGCCGGGCTCGTTGATTTGCTCATGAGTCTGCCAAAACGCGAAAGAGCAATGTGTCTCTTTAATGTCGAAGTGTTGAGAGTCAAGATCGCGGATGCAAAGATGGTCTTGGACAGTTCCGATGGGGAGGAGGCAGAACCGTCCCCCGCACCTGTGCCTGCCACGCCACAGTCAAAGAAGACAGCCACCGCCCCGCTCGAGGACTCGCCACAAACCCCTGCGTTGTCGTCGCGTGGACCCTCTGCAGCGTCGTCGCCTGTGCCTGTTACCCCGAGCTCTACTTCCCATACGATCGCTTCTTTGGCGCGGTTGCCCGCTGCGGAGATCATCAGACTCGCCAACTCTGCATCCGCGACTGGCCTTCCGCTGCCCAAGGCTGATCCTTTAGTCGTGAAGGCGACCGATGAGTTTATCGATGGACTTCTGGACAAACCTATACAAGCCCAAAAACAGCAACTTGGTGATAAATTGTGCGTGCCCTTCTCGTACGCTAACCTTCGGGACACTTATTGCTTTTATTAGGTTCCGAGCGATCAAATCGTATGGTATCAAGGGCGCGGTAAGTCGCCGTGGGCTTCTAACAGTTGAACGGATGTTGAGCGTTACTATTCTAGCCCAAACTGACCATTGCGTTGTTGGATCAGGACGATCTCCGAGCGCTCGCACATCTTATGAACAGCTACCCTTCTGCGCTGAAGGAGAAGGCATTGATCCTGCAGGCGTCCCAGGGTGGCAAATGAACTCGAAGGATCCCGTCCCTTTACCTTTCTTTCCTGGAACACGATTGGGTACCATGGTTCGCACTCAACCCGACAAACGTGTGGCAATTCTGGTTATACGGATGACTCGAGGTGTCTGTTGCACACCATTCTCGAGTTTTCTTCTTTGTTTCTTTTTGCCTTCATCTCTCTTCCTTCTTGCGTATCATGTCGCTTCCTGTGGAAAGTACCCTTTTTTTCATTCTGC
>JBBPQR010000206.1:0-14892 GCA_038092615.1 Boletus sphaerocystis | reverse complement strand
GAGATCCGTCTACTGCTACTTCATACTTCATACTCATAGATTACAGTGTACTTCTACAGGTGTGGAATACACAGTCACTGACACTATTCAGTACTGAGTGTACTTCTACACTCAGTGCCTATAACCAAGAAGGTGGAAACCCCTATAGTCCTGCCCCTTTTTATAAAGAAAGAACCAAAGGAGCAATCATTGGCTCCCATGCCTCGCAACTCTAGTCCATCAGATCCCACGCTGTATAGCTCGGATTTATCACACCGGTCTCATTCCACCGCTTACCCACCGTATCACCAGTTCTCACGCTGCTCTAGTTCCATCACCAGATCATTTTCAACGATCTCATTTGACAGCTCTGACTCAGAGTACTGTAACCCCACACCGCTCCGCACTCCCACACCGCTTCCAGAAGCAGTTAACTGGGAACCAGTTCGCCTTCATCCTTGGCTCCGCGTCATTCCCTCTACCATCTGGACAGACAGTTTACCCACAGAGGTAAACGATATCGATCACCAAGACGGCGCCCATACGTACTTACCATCTCTGGCCATCAATCTGCGTGAAATATTTATCCCAACAGAGGTGGACGATATTATTTGCAAAGGGATTCAACTTGGCCTTGAACAACAACGAGAACAATATAGACAATACGTTCTCGAACGAGTCGCAGCTGCCCGAGCCAGAGTCGAGGCACGACTACAGATTAGAAAAAGGAGTCCCACTCCCCATCCTCGTACTAACCTTATCCCTTGTCGTTGGTTTAGGGGTCCCACTCCTCCTCCTGCTCTTGAGCATCGTATATCTCCACTTAGGCCAAGAGGGGTTCTCCGCGTCCCTGCACGTTACCGTCCATATAGTTAGCTACTCCACAATAGCTCCCGAGTTCCCCGACCCTTTCTTTGTACCAATAAACCCTTACTTTCGCCGCCCCGCAAATCCACCTTTGCGTCGCCGTCTTCGCTTGAATCTTGTCCCTCCGCCACCGTACACCCGCACTTCTCCCGTAAGCAGCTCTGGCACTGAAGAAACCCTCGTCCGCTCCCCCTAAGGAGCGCAACCCAGCTCTGTTTGAGTATCACAAGAACTGCCTTCTCCTCCGCCAGACTAAGTCCACATTCCACCCTAGATCCGCTCACGGAAAACTACTTAAGAGGGCTCGTCAACTTGAACGATGCAACAAACCACCCTCTCCAAAGAAATGAGCATCATCATCCAAACCACCCTCATCATCGCCGTTGTCGCCCTCTACGTCAATCTACCGCCTGCCTCCGTCGTCCATCTCACTCTCCTCCCCATCCTCATCTTTCTCGTCTTCATCATTGTCTGGACCGTTCCCAAAGGGGAAGTCTTTGTCTTCCACATCGTGTACAACTCCCACTGCTTCGAATTCGGCATTTCTGAGCGCACTAATCCTACCGATGCCACAGAACACGTAAAAGGAGATAACGCGGATTGGGACACAGCTGCCAACGAGTGGGGTCCAGCAGGTTGGGACACATCCATGTGGGAGGATCCAGCAAGCCCTAAACCCTCTAACCCCGAGTGGGCAGATTGGGTATTAAACAACGTAAACTTCTCCTCGCTTCTCAACCTAGCTGGTCACATCTTTACACGTAACGCCATCCAAACGTACGAAGAAGAGTACCACACTCCCCATCCATATTTAGTTGATTCTTCTTCTTCTTCTACTGTACCCCTTCTAGAAACCCCCGATAGCGCCTTAGCTCCACTCCAGCCAGGCAGACTAGCTACCGATTGGCCCCATCATACTGATGTACAAGATTGGGACCTAAACTGTTATAGTTCAGGACCTTACGCTGCGTATTTTCACTTTTCTTCATCTTATCGGACTTAGGCGATTTTAACTTTCGCAGTCACGTGACCAAGTCACCTGACTTAACTCTCTTTAGGATCACGTGACATTCTGCTCTTCTCCGTCACATGACCTCACACGTGACCGTGGGACAACACGTGACTCGAGTCTAGACCCAGTCCAGACTCTCGCCTTATCTATGATGTCACGCCTCACGGTTACCTTGCACCTTCCTCATGTTCCCTTATCTCTTTCATTCTCACACCGGCCCTCAAGTATTTAGGACTCAGACGACCTACCCTAAAGCACCTTAGTATCATATATATACTGTACTCTCTCGTCGTCTTTCCCCAGTCCTATTCACTTGTCTGCTCTCCACTTGGGGCCCGGACTTTTGTTTACCACTCCTCCTTTATTCTGCATTTGCCGCCTCATCCTCGTTATTGGATGCTACGACGTTTTCTTATCTCTCACACAATAAACGATTTCACCATCCTCGTTGTCCTCGTCGTTGATACTCAACGACGACGAATCGTCTCAATCAATACACTCGTCCAACCTATTAACTAGGTTATCCTCGCTATAGGTTTAAGTCCGGTTTCATAAACTCCGATACTGAAATTCCAGGTCTTTATTAAGTAACCGTTTTCTTGCTTGTACAAAACTATAGTTTCCTTTTCCGTTCCTCAAATCTAAATCTATTCTCATCTCTTGCCCATCATGCCTTCTGTACCATATGATCCTGCCCAACTTCTGGCCAAACTCCTAGCCACGCCAGATGACACTGCCAAACTCACCATCCTCACTAACACCTTCTTAAGAGTGAATCAAGCTATCCTAAATCTTGAAGCACAAGTAAACGCCATCCCACTGCCACCACCACCTAATGTAAGAATCTCTAAGAAGGTTGAGATATTCGCCAACCTAAATGAATTCAAAGGCGAACTTTCCAAGTTCGAAGACTGGTGGCTAAAAATGAAAACATGGTTAACACTCAACTCCGACTCAGTCCCTGAGAAATCCTATGAAGCCGTCATAGCCGTACTCTCACGCCTCAAAGTACAGGCATTACCTTCGCACACACCCATCTTGAAAAGGGAAGGACCTATGATTAGGACACCTTGGTGGATGATATTGAAAGATAGGAGAATGCGTATCAAGACTTACGTTGATCGCTTCAAAACTCTTTCGGAAGAAGCCAACATATCTGACTCTCACGCCACAGATATTCTAGAACGAAATGTTCCAGAAGAGATCCGCAATAAGATCATCATGGATGGAGATCGCACTCTTGAGGATCTAGATACCTACCTAGGAAAAGTTCTGGAGATAGGCGAACACTTCGAAACCACCTGTTTCCTCATGAGGAGGGCCAAAGTGACTTACACCATCTAGAACGCTCAAATTCCTCCCATTACCACATCTTCCTTCCATTATCCCTATCATCTTCTCGTTATCCTAACTTATAGTTGAATGGGGTCTCCAATAGATTTGGAGCTTGGCCGGGGCTTCCCACCGGTACTTGATTCTGTTCACATCCCAGCCACTTGTTCATATCCCAGAACACCGAACTCTTGATCCGAGGGGCATCCACCTTGACATAATTACACCCCCGGAAAGTATGGAAAGAACTCTCGAAGCACTGCTACATAATAGTGCTAACCGCAATCACCGCTCATCCACCGACAAACTCCACAAACCAATTATGACCTATCTCACGATCTATCTCCATCTATAGCATAAGACGAATCCACTGACTCCACGGAATCAATTACCCATCGTGCTGAACTAATCATAGAGTTCCAAGGGCACAGGGAAAAGGTTCTAATCAAAGTAACGGATCTCAGAAAGAAGCTACTAGGAAATACATGGCTACAAAACCACAATCTTGAAAGTCTCTAGGATGGATTAACTTACCAGAAAGGTCTATATGACTCGATGGGTATTGCCAATGCGTTCTCAAAAGAGACACTCCACCAACAGAAACAATAGATGGCAAAATAATATTTGTCACCAATCAGACACCTAGGCTTATCTTCCAACCATGGGAAGAGAGCACACTGCTGGTCTAGCCCTGTACAGCACACCGATAGCAATGGTCCCTAGACATGGGAAAACTATAGTAATAACACCAATAGCTGTCGCCTACAAACAACACTTATAGGAAAATGGCATCTAGACGCGGACTTGCCGCATGCCACAGGATTGACATAGGAACAGAAGTATTTAACCCCGGTTACCAAGGATCCGTAAAAAGGGTTCTCTTCTCCAACTTCTCAGATACCAACTTTGAGGTAAAGAGAAGGCGATCGGATAAAATTAGCTCATCATTAAAAGAACATGCCTTCCATCTGTTATCACGACAGAACCCTAGATCAAACGCACCGTGGACATAGCAAATTTGGCTCCACAAGGGTCATTTATTCCCGCCATCAGTATCCACCTTGTCTCTAATAAACAAACTGCTCCCACGTACTAAATCCGTTACCGTGAAGGAGTCTGAAGTTCTAAACACTCACCTATCACAGAAATGACATCCACTGAATGAATCACGGGCTTCCTCGGAGCATCACCTCCAATCACAGTCCTCAGTTCGCTCTCACAGTCATGGCCATTTTTTGCCCACTCCTCACTGCATTCCATCCGCACACCGGCAGGCAAAAATGGAACACAACTTCTTATTGTCCCTTGTCGTAAACCAGCAAATCAGCCAGCACCACACTGTTACATCTCTTGCCGGTCAATCGCCTGGAAGTCGATTCATAGAGAGGGGGTAGTGTTATGATCCCTCTATTTTTCCCCTATTTTTCCATATTTTTCCCTATTTTTCAGACTCACTATGGCCACTTTCCTTGCTAGCCCCTATCTCTCAATCACACCTGCCATAGCTCGTCCACAAGTCTACTAGGGGCCTGCCCTAAACCAGTCATGTGACTTGCGCACAGACCAACAGATTTTACCCGAAGGCTGTACCGGATCATAGCCACATATCACACAGCACAGCCCACAGCCTTACATAGCCCCCCTTAATCTCCGCCCACAGTCTTGCATAGCCGCATGTCACACAGCATGGCACACAGCCTCGCACTGCCACGTGTCACACAGCCCAGTGCACAGCCACATCATAGCCATGTACCGCATAGCCTCCTTCATCTCCACACATAGCCTAGCTCACAGCCTCACACAGCCCGCACAGCAAACACAGCTTGTACAGCAAGTGGCACTGCCTTATAGCATAGCCTTCCATCATGGGTCAAGGGTATATCCTTATATAGGTACTGTACAGTTCTAGACACCAAACATGTACACACACAGTAGGATAGTATATAAGGCTCGTTGCCACTCCAAAGAACCTCAGTCTTGTTCTCTTGGAGTTCTCCCAACTTCATACCAGTCCTAGGCTCATAACTTGGCTAGAAAGCACCTGCTCCATTGGTAAGGGGTTGGCTGTTTCACAAAGTTCCAGAGCCTTCAAGATGTTGAGCCTATGGTAAGGCAAGTATTTTTGTTTCCCTTGAGAACCTAGGTGGAAGGTTCAGCATTTGACCCTAACTGAAGGGCTGTTTCTATCTATGGAATCACTAGAGCTTAGAGTCAGACTAGAGGAAGGGGGAAAAGACAGAACAGATAGTGGAGGACTGGACATCATATCTGCACTGCAATCCAAACCTTTTGATCATATAATGGCTTCAGGGTGACCAGCTGCTAACATGTTGCAGCCAAAGGTAGTACACTGGGGTGCGTACTAAAGCAGAGCCACTAGCACAGAGTTGAAAGGACTTAGGAATTTTGGTAGTGCACTAGCTTAGGATGATACAGTACACACCTCTATGTTAGGTAGCAAAGCGAAGTGGTAGTGGGGACTGCAGAGTTAAAAAGACTTAGAGGAATTTTTGGTAGTGGACTTAGGGTGATATGCACCTCTGGGTATCACTGGCAGGATGGAGCAAGATAGCCCCCACCATCAAACTGCTCACATTTTCAAAGTTCCTGCAAGTTCCAGAAGGTTGCTTGGTTCTGATTGTTCATTTGGCTGCTCACTGGAGACTACGGGTTCTTGTGTCCAAACCCAACTTGTGACAGCATCTTCTTGACCTACAATACATTAGTGCAACATAATTCCAACAACTGCTTACCTTTCAATTTTCAGAATATCCTAGGCAATGCTAATCATTTTTCATTCAGGCCATCTTCAAATGGTGCACCAAACTTGAAGATGGCTGCATACCATCCATAATTGGGCTATATCTACAACCATAGTAGAAAAAAACACATTCCAGAAAATGGACAATGGTCCCTACAAACAAGAATAAAACATCAACATATTTTGCCTGTTTTGATCACAAGCAGAATGATCATTGGCAAAATTTCTGGCAGAAAACTTGGCACAGGCTCAAATTAACCGATTTCTTGTGCTCCCTTGAGTAGGTTTTTTTTAGGTGGAAAGAAGGTTGATTTTTAATTAAGTCTTCCAGTTCCAAAGTGATGCAAAGCTGTCTTTCAGCTCTGCAAAAAAACTACTGGCATGGATAGCCACTCTACTGGCCGGACCCAAGTGGATGAGCACAGTCTTGGAAGTTGAAGATTATAAAACAACAGATCCAATCACTTTCATCTGGCATGATGGGCTTGAAGTTGTAGAGTCAATATTTGATAATCCCATATTTGATACTCATATGTCATTTGACCCAATCCACATTGATACCATACTCGGATGGGAGTATGACAGATGGTTGTCAGCACATGAAGCACACCATATTCAGGCAAGTCCACTCTGAGTATTCTACAGACCAGACTAACAGTAACTTTATCTTTAGGATTCGCTGCCACAAGGATTGACAATTGTCCCTATTCTTACCACATCTGACAAAACACCTGTCACAAGAATGACAGAAGGACTTGAAATGCATCCCCTTTTCATCAGCATCAGAAATATCGCAAGCAATGTACATATGGCTACCACCTCACATGCATGGTGATGCATGGCATTTATGCCTATATCAAAATTTGAGGTTCATTCCAGCTATCAAATGATCCTACAATCTCATGTCTGGCACAAGTGTGTTGACATGGTCACTATCACCACTGGCCGCATGGACAACTGACCTCCCCAAACAATTATTGATCACATGCATTTCAAAAAATGCATCCCCACTAATAGAAGCATCTCACAAAGAATTTGAGGATGCTCATCATCATCCCTCTCATACTGGCAACATGACACTTAGGCATATTTACAATATTGCCAAGCAGGTCGACCCATGGCATTTAGACCACTTTCAGAAGCTGGCAAAGAGTTTTCTACTCAATGGAGTCCACCTACCATTCTGGAGAGACTGGCTAAACACAGAGCCATGAATTTTCCTCATACCTGAAATCCTCTATACTCTTCATAAATTTTCTTTTGACCACATCCTCAAGTGGTGCAAGGTCATAGCTGGCAGCAAACTCAACAAACAATTCAAAGTTCATCACAGATGCATTTTCATTAGGCACTTTGCCAATGGAGTCTCTCATGTTAAACAAATGACGGAACAGGAACACTGTGATATCCAGCATACCCTCATTGCCATATTAGCCAGTCTCGTTCCCCCATGCTTCCTTCAAGCCGTTTGTGCACTCATCAACTTCATACACCAGTCCTAGAGCCTTGTCCATACTGAGTTGTCCATCTCAAAAATGGATGCATCACTCCAAGAATTCCATATGTACAAGGATGCAATCCTTGAGGCAGAGGCAAGAAGAAAAACAATAGGTGCAAAAGAAGATTTTTACATTCCGAAAATGGAGCTCCTTCAGAGCTTTGTCAACACCATCAGAAACAACAGAGCACTCATACAGTATACTGCTGATGTTAGTGAACGCCTCCTCATAACCCATTACAAGCATTCATTTACACACACCAACAAGAACAAAGATTTCACCAAGCAGGTCATACGCATTCTTGATCATGAAAAAGCTATGTCTATATATTGCTGCATTCCAGCAATATCGCACTCATCAATACAATGAACAACGAAGACTATGAGATTGCTGCAAGAAACCCAATGTTAGCTTGGATCTCACGAGTTCTACTGAAGGTGCAATGGCAGATCAGCAGCCCCTGCAGATGCCACAATTACTTTGCTAGTGGCCTGCTCTCAGATGATGCACAGGCAGCTCTCCACATTATACAATGTCCAATCCAGATCATCCATTCTTTGCAATCCATCACAACATATTACCACCTCCTCAATTTCAAGCACCAGTACCAAAAGTTTCTAAGCACCCATACCCAAGATGTTTTCCAGCTCCTATGCACCTTTGATCATTTTGCCACCTGGGAGAAATTCTGTGTATAGTTACTGTCTATGTTTCACTTGTCTCTAACCATACCCAGCCAGGTGGTCTAGGCAAAGCCACCTGTGCAGGACTTTCCCTTGGGTTGTTGTGACACAGTTCTGGTTAGCCCTGGGAAAGATGGTATGTCTTAAAATTTGACTAGCAAGTCAATACTTACATTTACAATATATTTTGTAGCTCCCAGTTTTGTCACTCAAGTACAGGCAATTTTCCAACCTCATCTCCCACCACACTTGAAACAGGAGATTCCTTCCTACCTCACACAGTCATTGCTGTATATACAGCCATTTCATGTCACCCGCACACCTGACCAAGACCCAAATCTCCAAATGTGGATTCCTAAACAAAACATTGTGCAGTCAATGGAGTCAGATAAAGACCCTCCAAGTCACGAAGGCATTGTTATTCCCCTTCAATAGGTGTCACATACAGTGGAGCTTGTCCTCTTCTTTGGAGGTGGGCTGGTTCTATCTGTTATGACTTCCTAGACTTCACAAGAAGTCTATCCTAAACCATTTCACAGACAAGGGGGTGTATGATATTGTTCATGAACATCCAGACAGTGGATTTCTCAATACAGAATATAAGGAAGGGGGTAGTGAATCTAACAAATACAGTCAACTTTTTCATACTGTATATGGTAGCAGTGTATAACTTTCATAGTGTATGGACTTTTGATGGCTCCCATCATGGAATGCGGGAGAATATACAATATATAGTGATTATTGTAATGTATTGGCTACTGTATGATGATAATATGTATTATGAGATATGCTTCAAAGGGATGGTGGGCTGCTGGATCGGAGTAAAATTGACAGAACATAACAGACAAAAAAAATAAGCTGTTCTAACGAAGTTCTACCTCCTGCTTTAATGGCCCCAGGCCCTGCTCCAAAGCGCCAGCCACATCCTAAGCCCCTGCCATACAAGTGAAAACCCAAGGAAACAACATTGAAGACTAGTCCTCCAACAAAAACCAGTGCACAACCTCCAACAACATCCAAGCGACAGAACCTCACCCTCAATGACTGGTTGACTGTCTTCGCCTATATTGATGCACACCCAAACCTCTCTCAAACTCAAGTTGTTGAGTTCTTTCACACTTGAGCTGAAGGAAAACTTGACTTTACACAAGCCTCACTCTCTTGCAAATTAAAGACATGGAGTGAACTTGAAGAACATGTTCATTCAAACCCAAATGCACTGTCAAGCAAGCGTCCATGTGAAACCGGATGAGAACCTTAGACAACAACAACAGGAAACACCCATTGGAGGAGGAATACAGTGACAAGAAGACGATGTGCTTCAAGGTTAGCTTCAATGCGGACAACAAGATATAGATTTGAGATGGCAGTAATAATGGTCAACAAATGAAGCATCTGATGACAAGGATGAAGCAGCAAGTGCAATGGTAGGATTAGAGTGGTAAACAGTAAGTCCAAGGCCCCCAAGGGAGAGTTAGACAGATGAATAGGACTGGGGATAGATGACGTAGAGGTAGGGTTTATATATGTAAGTACAGAGCTTTAGGGTAGATCATCTGAGTCCGAAAGGATTGAGGGCTGGTGTGAGAGAAGGAAGTAAGAAAGAAAGATAAGGAACATGCAGTAAAGGCTAGGTGTCCATAGGGTGTGACATCATAGATAAGATGATCTGAACTAAGTCTGGACCAGATGTCACATGGTTCCCACGGTCACGTGCAGCAGTTGTTATCGGACGAGCTACGATACTTGCGATTACACTCAGACTCACTTACAAACGGTTTACTACAGACGATCTTATCTTATCTTATCAGATAACATCACATGACCATCCAGTTATCTGCTAGATCTTATCTATTACTTACCCCTAGGAGAGTCACATGATACTGGCACATGATATGCTGACATAGCGGTCTAGGTCGACGACGTCATAGTCTAGACAATGATATCACCATGACATCATATCTCATGTCCACCGCATGGACTCCTTCTATACCGGCCCTAGAGTACCTATCTCACACCTGCCCTAAAGGCATCCTTACATATATATACCGTACCCTGTACTCTAGATATCCCCCAGTCTATTCACTTGGTTCTTACCCGGTTCCCTACGTCCGAACCGCCTGAGCATCCACAGTGGAGGGCTATTCCCCTCTTGCCAGTTATGCCACTGTAAAAGGCCCTCTATGACGTCTACGTGACGCCTCTATCATCGACTTCACCATCGCCCTCAACGGGCTCGCCATTATTTAAGGTTGAAGTGATGCTCCACAACAGCAGTCATGTGACAAGGAAGAGCAGAATGTTATGTGATCGAAAAGAGGGGTAGGTCATGTGATCAAAGTCACGTGACTGCAAAAGTGGAAATTGTTAAGTACAATGATGAAAAGAAAAGTGAAAACGTAGCGTAAAGGTCCTAAACTATAACACCATGCATTGTCACTCGCCCAGATGTTGAAGAGGCACTCTTACTTTGGATACACAGCATGGAGACAAAGGGTCATGTTGTGAATGGCCCTATGCTCTGTGAGAAGTGACAGAAGCTCGAGAAGCAAATGAATATCCCAGAGGCAGAACAGCTTGTTGGAGAGGGCTGGATTCCCTCATTTTGCTGAGCATACAATATCAAGAAGCATCATCGTCACGGAGAAGCTAGATCAGTAGATCAAGAGTTAGTCAAGCAAGAGCAGTTGAGAGTGGCAAAACTCTTATCAACATTTCCGAAGAAGAATCAATTCAACTGGGATGAAACAAGTCTGTTTTCAATGTAAGCAAGTATAGTTTTTCATCAACGAGAGAAAAAGCTTAGTAATCAATCTAGAGCAGCACCTGACTGAGGACTTGCAACAAAACAAATGAGTAGGAAGAAAAAAGAGAAATTCCACTTAACACTTGGCTTTGCTGTGAATGCAGATGGAAGTGAGAAGTTGCCACTATTCTTTGTCTGTTACGCAAGAAAGCCACGTTGCTTCAATAGCAAGACTCCCCAGAGTGCTGGGTTTGATTACCAAAGCAACAAAAAAGCCTAGATGACTGGTGAACTGTTTGAAGAGTGAGTGTCAAAATGGTTCATTCCTATGAGATGAAGTTGATGTGAGAAATTTACAGATGGGTGAAGGCACTTGACATGAAAATGAGAATTGCATGGCGTTTTATCTGTCTGCTCGTCAACAATTTCTCAGGTCATAAAATCTCTTACAGTCCACACAACATACAAATCATTTTTTTCAAGCCAAATCTCACCTCCTTTGTACAACCTCTGGATACGGGAATAATCCGGTGCTTCAAGGCCCATTATCATCGCCAATTCTGCTTCTGCACCCTTGAAATGGATGAGGCAGGCAGCGATAACATTTGGAAAATCAGTCTTCATGAAGCAATGGTGATGGCAAACAATGCTTGGGCTGCCGTTACACCCACAACCATCCAGCATTGCTGGGATCACACTGGAATTCAGGGCGAGATTGCCCTGTTGTCTCATCTCACTCATGCTGATCCTGGTGTATGGGCTATTGTTCATGAGTTTGCGTCAAGTGACACAACACTCCCACAGGTGCATACTTCACTCCAGCAGCATCTCAGCACTCGCTATGTCCCATCCGACTGGGATACCACCTTTGATGCTGTTATGGCTGCTGAGGGTGATGTTGTACAAGCCACCGAGGCAGTCGACAAGCTTTCTGCCACTGCATGCACACGTACAGATCTCATGTTCAAGCTCCCATCCTGCACGAAACCACCACAACTTGAATCACTTGAACACAAATTGAGTGTGTCTGTGGCAAGTCTCAAGAGTAGGAATCAAATCTTTGGGGAGCCAATAACACCTGATGAGCTTCTCGACCCAATTGAGGAGAAGGACAACTTGAACACAGATGGTGCTGTCTTCGAAGATGATAAGGCAATTATCACTGAGGTTCATTGTCAGGAGGCCCTTCAGAATGGAGACATAATTGAGGTGGAGTCAGATGATGATGATGACAGTGATAGCAGGCTAGCTATTACTACAACAGAGCTAATGGAGATCTGTCAAAAGTTGGAAGATGGTTATATTTCGCGAGCAGGTGCAGATGTCACCCTCAATTTTCTTCATCATATTTGTGTCTTCCGTGCTAAGCTGCGATATGAGGACATGAAGAATGCAAAACAAACTGTTGACGGGTGTGAACCTTTTAGAGCAAGCCTAATCTTTGAGCAACAGATTGGGTGAGCAATACTTGAACAAGGAGACAATGTTGGGAGTTGTTGGCATAGACGATGATGACAACATAGAAGTTTGCAATAGGGACGTAGAGCAAACACAACAATAGCATCCATTTAGAACAGTGGATGACTCTGGCAAAGAGGAATGGAATTGAAGAAGGAATAGAGTGGTAATCAAGTGTACAAGGTCCCCTACTAGAGGGAAGGAGATACAAGTGAATAGGACTAAGGGAAGAGAACTAGATGACAGGGGGACAGGATCATATAGTGAGAGGTAGCATGATTAGGGCAGGTCGTCTGAGTTCTAAAAGGTTTAGGGTAGGTGAATAGAAGCATGATAAGGGAACATGTGGAAGCAGCAAGGTGTCCATGAGGCATGACATCATAGATAAGGCGATGGTCTGGACCCTTGGTCTAGGCCGATGTCACGTGATCCCCTGGTCACATGATTGGTCACGTGATATGGAGTGAAGTGAAGTCACGTGCCTGTACAGTAGAGGAGTCACATGATCCAAAAAAGAGAAAAGTAATAAGTCCAAATCATAGAGTATGAAGAATTGAAAATGAGACATTACGGGTCCTGAACTACAATGCAAACAACTTTAGACAGACTCATAAAATTGAAGTAGTGGAGTTTTTGTCATAGTGTACCACACTTCATAATTAGTCAGCCTCTATCACTGTGGGAACTATTAAGATTTAACCTTATCATTACAATCTGGTTAAACTAGACCGATGCATAACTTCTGCTTATGCAATTTCATCATTACTAATTATCTATTAGTCACCAATCAGTCTAGACTCACCCTTAGATTATTTAATCTTACCATGTGATTTTATCTATCACATGAGGCACTTACACTATTCATATTGGTCATATTGATACAATCCCATCGTATCTTTCCTACTCATCTTTTGAGTCTTTATTTTTATTAGATAGTATCTTTATCAAAGATAAGAGCATTATCTGCTATTCGCTAGAATACCTTAGAACATTCTAGGAATGTACATAGATACAAACATCTCTGTACATATTTAAGGAGAGCCCTTACAGCTCATCTTATCTTAATGAGTTATCTCTTGATTTGTTCTATCTGCTCACTAAAGCAAGACACTTGGTTTAATCAATGTTTCACCTATCCCAAGTGAGTGTTCCCACTTGAGACTATCTTTTACTCCTCTTTTCCTTGCGTAACATTTCGAGGCACACTTTGTACTTTGAAAGGAACTTTTTGCTGCTGTATTTTTATTGTAGTGTATTGGAGAGAGCTGGCTCCCGAGCGTATACAGTATGAAAAAGTCGAATGTAGTCTGTGAGTGTAGTACAATATATGATTCATCATGCAAGTGGTCCCACCTCATCCCAATGATTAGTAGTGATTGACAATCAATGTTGTACCCTTTCTCCACACAACAAGTGGTCAAAGTAATTAAATAAATAATGTAAGATATAAGGGAACAAAAATACCAACTTGATATTCAAAAACAACAATGCTGCAAAGCCACTTGCCACCTCCACCAATGAGATTGCTATGGTTCACCACATGTAACCTCTGGTAACTGTCAATATCTTAGCTGACTTAAGCATTCATCTCAGCCATTGTGCAGATGTATGATGGGCTGCTGATTATTGATGCAATGAATCAGATTATGCTTTGCCACTTGATATGGTCCGTACATAATAGATTAGACCATTTTCAGAATCATTTGTTAAAGTGATGTTAGATGTCTCCCTAATGGAGCTACACATAACTTTAGCCAATAGAAAGTAGGTAAGTTTGGTTGCTCGGCAACACAAATGGTTTCCTCGGCTACCAGTTCACTGATGTCATATTATCAATTTCAAATTTACCCAAATTCACCCACCCGTTACCTCCTCGGCTGATCTTGATGGTAAATATGCCCATTTTCACCTACGTGAATTTGCCGGTGTAAATTTACCACGCCAAATTGACAGCACACTACTTAACGATGAACTCCACACTGACTCACCATGTTTGCCGTTCCGAATAAGCCGCGAAAATGGTCTCATCGGGCAAATGGAGAGGGTATAAAACCCCTCACAGTTTGCTAAGGGGCATAGCATTCGTCTTCAGATCGTTGCATCTTCAGACACGCTTTTCTCATTCAATATGTTCGGTTACCTCGCTACCCTTGTGCGCGCTGCTATGACTGTCGTCCAGGGTGCGTGTTTGCTGTACATGCTGCCCTCACGCTCACCTGTCAGCCATGTATAGTAACCCAAGCTATTCCCCCCGACTGCACTCGCGACGGGATCGTTATTCAAGGTGATACTTGCGACAAGCTGTGTGCCAGGGACAATGTTTCCACGTAAATTTTGTTGTCCTCACCGCTTGCATGAAAAGCTCATCGCCATTTTTTTGCGTCATAACCCATACACAGCTTCCAGCTTAAAAACGTCAACCCCTCCATCAACTGTAACCTCCTCCAACCCGGCCAGGTGAGTTACCCCGGACGACGCCATACAACATACGGGTGACTTTGAATCCTTGAAAGGTCTACTGCCTGGGTATCGAGGGCCAAGATTGTAACACTACC
>JBBPQR010000205.1:0-14916 GCA_038092615.1 Boletus sphaerocystis | reverse complement strand
CGATACACGTAGCATCTCTTGCTTGCAGAAGCAGCGACGGAAAACCAAAAACGCGGCCGTCCAGGTCAACTCGTAGATCCCCGACCACAAACAATAGATGGCGGAGAAGTCAAAATTGTCATCACACCTCAGCTCGTACACGATATATTCGAGGAATTCCCAGTGGTAGCGAAAGCATATAACGATAACGTACCAAACAAGGTGATCCCTTCCTTGTTATGCCCATGTAGACTGCTGACCCTGCGCATAGCTCTCTGAAGCAGAGTTCTGGAAACGCTACTTTCAGAGCAAGCTGTTCAATGCTCATCGAGCTTCTATACGTTCTTCAGCAACGCAACACGTCGTCAAGGAGGATCCAATATTTGACAAGTATCTAGAAAAGGATGATGATGGTTCGTGTCATTGCCTTTACATCACCGCTACTAAACATTTATCCTCTATCGTGGTCAGAATTGGAGCCTAGACATCCCAGAGACGAAGTATCACATTTATACATAAATCTTGGTGCTACACTTGAAGATCACGGGGAGGTGAGCTAGTTTTTTGCTTGTGGTGATTCTAAGGGTATCGAATGCATGATGGATAGACAGGAAACGAGAAAGACATCACCATGCAGGCAGGCCGTCAACGCGGTGCACTCCCGCTCATTCGCAAATTCAACGAGCATTCAGAGAGATTGCTCAATTCTGCATTGTAAGTTCTACATGCTTTTTTTGCACGTTCGTTCTTCCTTAAGTCTCGTGTCGCCAGAGGAGATGTTTCGCGCAGTAAGCGACGACGGGTAGATGCCAGGGATGGAGAGGTAATGCTATTTTCTGCTATCCCGATTAGCTCTCACTTGTGTACATAGGACCTCTTCTCAGAAATCGAATACGACGATCTACAAGCTCACGAGTCGTCCTCTGGTGTCCTCCTCGAAATGCAAGATCGACAGCGGTATTTTGAGGGGCAACTGGGCAGGGCGGGGGCTGCAAGTGGTGGAGCAGGAGACTCGAGAGAAGTGGCTGATGTACGGAATGCGTTCCAAGAATTTCTGCACGGAGTGAACGGGTGGGAGGACAGGTTCAGTCAGGTGAGTCTCTGCTGGTACAGTGGTGAGCGACCGATCTTCAATGACATCTTATTAGTTAAAGTTGGAGAAAAAATCTGGCGATGCGGCGTTGTCGTCTATGACGCAGAACGTCGCTGCGCGGTTGGATATCAAGACAAAAAAGTGTATGTGTCACCCTCAGTTACCTCTTCATCCGTTTTTGATCCAGCGTATCCTCGAAGGCGACTTTCCTCCGGACCTCTTCCGCCAACTCACGACGTGTCAAACGGCCGCCAATGAATTCCTCCGGCAATTCTGGACATCGATTTATCCGCACCCTTCTGACCTCCCTACTCCATCTTCCTCCCCCGCCCAACGATCGGCAAAAGCCGCCAAGATGGCAGGATATCTCGGAAAGACACAGGACAAGGTTGACGCCCTCGTGAGAGCAGCGGTCCTGGAGGGGGTAGAGGGAAACAGGGTTGTCGTCGTGAGTAGATGTCTCTTTCTTCCTTCTCCCCGAACCTCTGATTGCTCTCCTCACCCTATCTCCACGCATCTCTTCTACGCCGCCCATTACGTCGTGCGGATTTTTTAATCTATATGATGACAGGCTATGAAACCTCTGACGGATGCTGTGGAGCATGCGCTAGCGTTTCATCGCGCGAGGAGCGCGGCTGTGGGTGGTGGTGTTTCCTTAGAGAAACCGGGCATCAAGTTCGTATGAACGGCCTCGTGTGTGCGTGCCCGAATGGTTAGGTATAGCTCCATCGTCTCACCATGCACGTTAGTTTACGAGGTCTTGGCTGTCTTTTTTTTCATCCGCCGAGCTCACACACCAATATCATCATGGCATCCTGGTCTCGTTCCTGGTTCGTATCGTCTGTGATACAATGGTCTCCCGTCAAGCACTCAAACTCTAGGTCCCCCCTTTTTTCGGTTGCATCGTGCCTTACACGCTTACTTCTCTACCTCCGCCTACCCAAGAGACACCACGTGTTGCCCCTATCTGGTGTCGGCAGTCGGTTTGTATCCCTTTGGGAAGGTTAATGACGTTCGTCATCATACTCGTGGCATGATTAAAGAGGGAATGATGCTACGAGCACGAGTATCTTGTGGGATGATTCTTGCTTTTCTTTGTGCTCGACCATCGAGTTGATTTTGGCCTCCGTTCTAACCAAAGAGGATCAAAAGGATTTCTTGGATCTGTTGTGCTTATATCTCGACTGCGCGATGACATCCTCCCAGATCAACCTGGGCTCGACTGAACTTGGAAGCTTGAAACCGCGACTCTGGCATATCAAGTCTTATGATTTCTGCAATAACCTAAGTCCAAGATACTGTACCCACCGGATTATCCCCTCCCCGGTTCCCGCCCCCGATACAACATTGTTCACGTTCATCCATATACACCTCTGTTATACCTACACAAATAGCATGGTCATGGTGTACGCTAGATAGAAAAACAAATGAATAAAATGGTCGACAAGCGACACGAAAACAAGTAGTAAAATGACAGTAAAGACACGCACCACACCACCCTCGTTCATTATGAAGAACTCTTTCCAGGCGGTATCCCAAGTCGCCTATGCCTCTCGTCCTGCTCCCGTGCCTTGTCCGTGAGCTGCCGAAACAGCGTCGCTGTCGCAGCGTCCTGTGCGACAGGGTCCGAGAGCTCGGCGAGTTTCTTCATTTTGAGAAGCACCTTTTGACGTGCTTCGTGGGCGGTTTTTTGTTGCGCAACGAGGGTGCGGACGTCTTGGATGTCTGCGTCCGTCATGGGGATCATTGTTGGCGAGCGACGGATCATTTTCAAGAGGAGGCGTTGCACTTGAGATCTGACACTGGCAGAAGATACAAGGGATTATATAATCAAACTCGGGGACATTGAAACTCCCGCGGCTTGAACCAGTCATGAGCAAACCATAATTTATGTAAAAGTTGCCGGTGACTTGGAGAACTTCCTGGCATCTCCAGCCTGCACTGCGCAGTCACACCACTAACTTGAATGCGCTGGAACATCTCCCTCCGTATTCCTGTTTCTCCGTTCAAAATCAAACCATTGCGCATCGACCAGAGGGATGGTGAACTTGATAGTTCTACTGGCATATCGATGGTGGTACCTCGTTCGGATGACCAACCTCAAGAACCAGTCTTAGTGCCTGCTCCCTCAGACGCTAACTCATGGCAATTCGTCATTACACGTATGAAGCGGATCTTGTCAACGGTTCATAACTAAGAAAACATTCGTTCCAGATATCCGCGTCCATGACATCGCTGTTGATCTCGGTCGAATTCCTGTCGGGTTCTATGTTGTAGTTGAAGCTGAAGGCACCGAACAGAGAACAAGAAATAAACCAATACCAGTGCACGACCATAACATGGAGTGGGATGATGAAGTATTTCTGTAAGGCGATACTCTTGCTGAGCATGTGTGGTGGTGACGATGACCTTCGGTAGCCCATCCAAACTGTCTTCCAATGTCTGTCTCAGAGTGTGTGCTTCTTTCGAGTTTTCGCCAATGTTGGGAAATGGAGAAACGTTGAGGACATTTGTGCTCAGCATTGGCGAGTTGTTGGAACACAACGAAATGGCGATTTGTAAGCATCCCCATTAGTATGCTGAACATCATATGTTCATTCTACACAAAGCGGTCGAGTTCTCTCCACTGGAGGGACAGCCAGTATCACCTTGTTCCTTGCTCCACATAACGGTGGAGCGACGTAGCTGCACGTTGGACATGTTAACACATGTCTCAAATCTGCAAAATTACACTGTAAGTTAAGTCATTTGTTTGGGTGCTCCGTAGTTGACGAAGCATCATATCAGTCAAATTCGGAGGCGTCTTCCAGTCTGGTACAGATAACAGATGAAGGACACAAAAATCTTTTGCGTTATCACAAAGATCGGAAGCCAGAGGATCTTAAGCGTTCCATTACATGCTTCGAACGGGTCTTCCTGGCGTGTCCGCTTACCCACCAGTGTCGTGCTGTTGCTTTGTTCAACCTGGCTACTGCACGACTTGTTGCCTGCCAGGATGGGATTACATCCCCTGACTTTGATGTTCCAATTACGTTGTATCGGGACTCCCTTGATCTACGTCCCGTTGGCCACCCAGATCGACCTGCTACTTTATTGCATCTAGCTCGCGCTACCGTCTCCCGATTTCAAAAGTGGGGCGATGAACCCTACGCAGAAGAGGCCAGGAAGTTAATTGCGGAAGTTCAGGGTATTTGTTCCGTGGAGAGCTATGAATACCAGCTGGCAGGTGCGATACTCCAGGAATGTACCCCAGACGAGGCCGCAAATGGAAGTGCGACTGTTTCCCACCCTGCCGAGTCCCCGTCAATCTCGGAACTCAAGGATGCTGCGCTTCATGCTCCAGATTGCGACCCACGGAAGCCTGCGATGTTGAATGCACTTGCATTTGCGCTGCTAGGGTGCTTTGAGCGACATGGCCGTATGACTGATATCGATGAGTCAATTGTTGCTATAGAGAAAGCCGTGCAACTCACTCAAGAAAGCGATCCGGAATGGCCTCTGAGGGCTGCCAGTCTTGGCATCTTCATTGCTAGACGCTTCAATCGATCCCTGGATATGGAGGACCTGGAACGATCGATTTCCGTGCTGGACGCGGTTGTCCAACATATACCGAATACCCATCCTGATCGCCCCGTAGGACTGAGCTACCTCGGGAGCGTTTTATTGGCGCGTTTTGTCCGACTTGGACGAGTAGCGGACAGGGCAAAGTCAACTGCAGTACTGGAGGAGGCTCTGAAGCTCGTATCGAATGACCATCCAAACAGGCCCGCGTTGCTGACTCATCTAGGTGTTGCATTCCTGCAGCACTATGAGCACCTTAAGGACCCGGAGTATCTCGATAAATCAATTTCTTTGATGGAGGAAGCTGGACGAGAGGGTTTCAGAGATGCTGTTGGTGCCCTATCCACAAAGGGTCGCTTGGGACATCCAGGAAACGCAGCAGATCTCCCTAGGGCTGTTTATACAAGGGACGAGACTTTGAAGCTTTTGTTTAATAGCCGGATTACCGAATGTTTAAGGCTCGTGGGCCTCGGAGACGCCTTTCAGCTCCGTTTCGGCTACTTTGGTGACCATACAGACCTTGACAAGTCAATCTCGACGAGAGAAAAGGCTCTAAAATTCACTCCAGGAGGACAGCAATATAGGTCTTCTTGCCTAGCAAACCTCGGTCATACATTCCTTTTACGTCACAGTTGCCTCGGGAACCTCACAGATCTCCAGAACTCGACTTCACTATTGGCAGAAGCCGAACGGCTCACTCCGAACGATCATCCTTACCGATCCAGAGTGCTGGTTTCGTTCGGTCTATCACTCATGGGACGTTCTGGCCAAACTGGAAATATAGTGGACGTCGACAAGTCAATTTCGTTGGAGGAGGTGGCCATGCAACATACCCCCGATCACGATTCAAACAAGCCACTTTTGCTTAGTGGTCTTTCCTTTTCACTCCTTGGACGCTTTAGGCGCCTCGGTAACCTAGCAGATCTAGAGAAGTCGACTTCTATGATCGAGGAAGCGGTGCGACTCACCCCAAAGGATCACTCAGACAGGGGACGAAGGCTCACTCTGCTTGCCATTTCACTCGTCAGATATTTTGACCGATTAGGTCACTTGTCAGATCTGAACAAATCGATTGTAGCGCTGGAAGAAGCCGTGCAGCTGGTTTCAGATGATGACGAGTCTTGTGTTGGCTACCCTTGCCAATTCATTGCTGTCACGGTCGGATTGTCTTGGAAATGCAGCAGATCTCGAGAAGTCAATCTCCATGGGGGAGAAAGCAGTTTTGCTCTCGCGCAATAGATACTCCGGTTCGCCTTTTACGCTCACCGTCATTGGTAGAGCCCTCCTCAAGCGTTTTTCACGACTAGGCGACGTAGCGGATCTGGACAAATCGATATCGTCAATGGAGAAAGCCCTTGCGCTCATACCGGAAGGTAACATAGGCAGACCAGCAATCCTTACCAACGTTGGTATTTCATTTTGTTGTCGTTTCCTGTCCCTGGGTAGCCTTCCTGCGCTCCGTACCGCCATATCCTATTTTTCTCGTGCAGCTCACTTCCAGCCTTCCGGCCAATCCTGTGGACAATTTCAAGCATTCAAGTACTGGTTTCAATGTGCCATTGTTTTGCGGCGTGTATCACACCTCGAGGGCCAACAGGCACTGCTCGAAGCGTTCGAATGTGCTATCAGCCTCTTACCACAACTGGCTTGGCTTGGTCTACCCTTCAAAGATCGGTACACTAAACTTCTAGAAGCTGCAGATACGACACGATCAGCAGTCTCCTTGGCTGTATCACTTGGCCACATCACAAGGGCTGTGGAGTGGCTTGAGCAAGGACGCTGTGTCGTATGGGGACAACTACTTCAGCTCCGCACTCCACTTGATGAGCTGCGACAAGTTTATCCAGACCTTGCAGATCGATTCAAGCTGTTATCTAACGCATTGGAGCATTCTAGCACTGCCTATGACGAGTCTCTGTCATATTTGGGTGAGGAGAATCATCAAGAAGAATCGTTGGAGCAACGGGCACGACGACACCGTGAGCTCGTGACCGATAGGGAGAATCTCCTAGAGCAAATTGAAGCACTGCCTGGCTTCGAACAGTCCTTCTCGCCGAAGACATTCTCTCAACTCCGAGTCTCTGCCCGGTTGGGGCCCATCATCCTCTTGAACGTCAGCATGGAACGTGGTGACGCATTGATCGTCGTGGCAGACTTGGACGAACCGGTGCACGTTCCGCTTCCAGATACCAATGAAGAACAAGTGGAGGAACTTCGCACGTCGCTTGCCAAGCTACTTTCCAATGATGGACGCGTTATCTCGCGTGACAGTCCGCATAGGGCAGCCAGACTCGTGAAACAAGATGGACATGGTTTCAGCCATATTTTATCCGCATTGTGGATGAAGATTGTGAAGCCAGTTCTGCATGCGCTTGCTCTCACCGTAAGTAGCCATTATTCGCTCGCTAGCTCGTCACTCACCATATACATGCATGTAGACTCCAGGCAAGCCCACGCGGGTATTCTGGTGTCCAGCTGGACCTCTTTCATTCCTTCCAATTCACGCAGCCGGCAACTACGATGCCCCCGGTGTTGGGAACAAAGTCTCCGATTTCGTTATATCGTCCTATATTCCTACGTTGAGCATCCTCTCAGCCCCACTTGAACGCAACGTCGCCTCGAACGATATTCGTTTGCTAGCCGTTCCCCAGCCAAATTCGGATGGGCAAACTCAACTGTTTGGTGCGCCCATTGAGATAGAATACATCAAAGAAACGATTAGCAGGCACTCATCAGCACACGTCCATCTCGTCGAATCGGATGGAAACGTGGATGGGGTTCTGAATGGAATGGAACGATCGGACTGGGTCCATTTCGCATGTCACGGGGTACAAGATTCCAAGAGTCCAACCGAGAGTGGACTTTGTCTTGCGGACCAGCGTCGGTTGCGACTGTCCGACATCATTCGTCTGTCACGGCCTCGTGGCCCGGGTGGACTTGCCTTCCTGTCAGCGTGCCAGACGGCAACCGGCGCGGTCGAGCTGTCAGAAGAGGCGGTCCATCTTTCTGCAGGGACGCCGTGTTCTAGGAAACGTTTTGCTCATGTACTGCTGCTCGCTCAGGCGTATAGCTCTGTTGGGGTTAATCGTAAGAAAATCATGAGACAGACACTACGCGTGATACACCGAGTCACCTCTTCCATCGTCTCCACTCACAGAAGGCGATGGATATCCGGACACTGTTGCCAGTCCGAGTCGATTGGTGTCAAATCGTGAATAACTCCGGCGATCGTTTGCCCACCCTGAACTAGCGCAACACCAGTGATTTCAGTAACATGAACCCCTTAACGGAAGATGGCAAGCATGATCTGGTAACTGACTTGGAATGTTCACAGTTCAGCATTCGTGAGAAGCCTTGGCCCGGGAGTGGGAGTGGCTCGCCTCCCTTCAACTTGAAGTTCTCTTTGTACTACCATTCATTAATTCGCTCCTCTGAGTAGCTCTCTGTCAGTAGCGGCCACAGTCCTCGATACATTCTTTTGCGCACGCTGCATCACCTCCCCCACTCACGGGCTGCGTACAAGATAATCGGCACACCCTCAGGCTCTTGTCCGACGCTGCATCCCTCAGCATATGTTTCAATCAGCTCCAGCTCGGGCGCCACCAGCCCGCTCTCTTCTGACAAGTGCAAGTTCGGGTTCAGTTTCGGACCGGAAAAGCCATCGGCTTTTCGCCCAATCCTCTCACTACTACTTTCTACTCTTCTGCCCACGTTTTTCTCTTCGTCCTGCCATGATGATGAATACCCCAAACGACGGCTTGCATCAATTTTTCGCGCCATTGTCAGTCTATGGTTGAGCACGGAAATGCTGTCTCAAGAAGTTCAGTCGTGCTGTGCGAAGAGTCGCGGCAGAATCTTCCTGACGATGCCCCGTCTCTGTTCTCGTTCTTTTTCCTCCGTCCCAGTCTCTGGACTCATGCGGGTACTGTCCTTCGCATGCGTCCTAGTACGTTCACGTGCTGACACCGACGCTTTGACTCTTTGAAGCGGAGACACTCCAGCGGAAGCACAATGCCAAGGAACTGGTGTTTTTCCAGGTTATGAACCGCTGTCCAGATTCTCGACAAGCCACCGGTTTCCTCCGAGTCTTGGTTTCGCAGCCTCCTTTGTGGGGGAAAGAACATGCACATGACTCCCGCGGGGTGCCGGCAATGCCCTAACACAATTGCCTACTATGCTGTCAGGGCCGACCGTTTTCACTTCTATTGGATTTCCCCCTACAAGATTTTCCCTGGGATTGACAGTGTGCCCGCGTTCGAGATGAAGATCTTCGCTTTTCACACTAATCTCAAGCAAGATCACCAATCACCAACCAATGGGTTGCAGATGCCATGAAATAGGAAGTTGCTGAACGGATTAAAGAATCTTCCCTAGAGGTCGGAATAGAAGGCCATCGAATTTGGAATGTCGCACAAACTCAGGACGGTACGCTATTCTTCCCGACAATGAGGACACCCTTACCCGTTGGTTGGTTAGACTCGGAAGTATGCTGTACGCAAGTTTGTTGATCTATTGAACATTCTCTGACACCAACGTTAGGCGTTTCACCACGAGTCTCCGGGAGCGCAAGCGCACCCAGAGGAGTTGATGGAGCTTGACAAGGAGTGAACTTGAAGGGTACCGACGTTGATAGTGTCCATCGCATGTTGCTTTGGTATTCTTCTTTTCTGTTGGAGTCAGACGTGGTACCAGATCCATGGATGTTGACCGCTATGGTGAAGAAGGGAAGAAGGAAAGAGATGTGCTACCTGGTGGGAAGATAGGCCGGAGGTCAAACCACTGGCACACGGTGTGAGGTGCGAGAGTTGTCATTCTATGAGACTACTGGTCTGGTTTTGGGAGATTACTAAACTTTGTCCTCGCTAGATTTGGAACATTCTGCTAAAGTGCAACCTTTTAGTATTGATGTTCCCGACTCGACGATCTGGGTGCAATTCCACAGGATCTGAGTCATGATCGACAATCTACTGGCCAACGCCCGCGAACGCTCAGACTCGATCGCAAAACTTTGTGAGGGGTGCTCAAGGTTGAATGTACGCCACCTATCACATCCTCTCCTTCCCTGCCGCAACCCACTGCCCTGTTCAACACCCCCAATCGATGGTTATCTTGGAGCTCATCTCGTTCTTGGGTCTATGGACGAAATCAACCGTCGGCGCTCCACTTGCGATCTGTGTAAGCTCGTCGCCGAAAGCCTGGACACAGAGCCCTCAGATCTCAGTGGCGAATGTCGCATGCGAGAGAGCGCCGAGTTCTGCAACTTCAAGCTGCCGAAGCACGTCGAGGCGCGCGATCCCACCGTTTCGCATTTCCACCTTACACAGGCCTTCGTGATCTTGGATACGATCACAGCAAACCAGTTCCATGGACCCTCCCTTCCTTGGGAAACCAAAACGAGAGATACCCATAAATCCCATTACATTCTCAATTTCCAGGTCAGTTTCAGCAATTGAGTTTTGATTTAGTTGGTTGCTCACGAGTCAGACGAAGACTAAGGCGAGATCTCGCCCAAAGACCAGAGATGAGACGGTGGTTTCAGGCCCACAGACGGAACAGGAATTCCTCGAAACAATTGGTGGCAGATATGTTGGCACGCAAGTAAACGCACAGCTCATACGGGCATGGCTTCACGAATGTGAATGCAAGCATGGCAAGGTTTGCATGCCCTCCTTGCAACTCCCGGTGGAGCGCGACAAATCGCCGACCTTCGTGGTCGATGTGATCCAGTCGTGTCTTGTGGACACGCCTTTGCAATGTCGCTACGTTGCTCTAAGCTACGTCTGGGGCGCGGCCACCGTGTTCAAGCATCTCCTGGAGAACACCCAAGAACTTCGTAAGACAGGTTCCTTGCGCTCGTTGCCTATTCCCGCAACCATTCGAGATGCCATTACCCTAGTACATGCCATCGGAGAACGCTATCTATGGGTAGACTCCATTTGCATCATTCAAAACGACTTGAAGATGCAGCAAGGAGAGATCATGCAGATGGGATCGATTTATTCAAAAGCATTGTTCACTATCATCGCTGCCGCTGGGGATCACGCAAACAGTGGCCTCCCCGGTGTCAAACAGGGATCACGTGAACAGGTACAGAAGACCTTGACGCTTCCCAATTGCAAGCTCCTAACGGTCATTGACATCCGAAAAACACCCAGTGGAATCGACGACACAGCATGGGCACAGCGAGCATGGACGTTCCAAGAACGCGTCCTGTCCAACAGGGTACTGGCGTTCTCGGAGAGTCAGGTGTATTGGAACTGTCGTGCAGCGTCGCACTCGGAAGAGCGGGCTCTAGAAGAAGTGGAAGATATTGATCGGCTCCACCTAACGTACCCTCAGAAACCTGCTGTTGAATGTCTGCCCTCGGGATCTCTGCAGCCAATGGAGTATTGCATGCTTTATGACGACCTACTCAGCGGTTACCGACAACGGTGCTTGACCTATCAGACAGATATTCTGAACGCATTTAATGGCGTCACCGAGATCCTTGCAGCGATTCAAAACGATACATTTTTCTGGGGCCTTCCCGGATCGCATTTCTCGTACGGAATGACGTGGGACTTGACCGGTCATTGTTCGCGAAATTATATTGAAGTCCCCATCTTCGAAACCAACGGCTCCACTAAAATGATCCCCATACCTTCTTGGAGTTGGGCAGCCTGGTCAGGAAAGGACTCGATCCATTGTCATGATCTTATTGATGGGGAAAACAATATCGTGCGATCTGTAATTCAATTCAACATAGTGGATAGCGAACACCAGTTCGTCAGGATTGAAGAACGACCATGGCAGGACCGTCATGATCCAGGCGATTGCCCTCCTGCTTTGTGGCAGGACGCGCAACCTCAGCAGCTTCAATCTCTTCCACCACATTCCCCTTCTCAAATTGGTCAGCTACATTTTTGGACGAGTATTGCGAATGTGAGGGCCGTTCGAAGATGGATACTGGGAGGGCGAAAGGTGGATTATACGCTTTTCCCTTCTCCCGATGTTCAACCAGACCTAAACACCGCCTATGAACGCCCCGAAATCGTATACCAGGACTTCATTGTGATTGCCACGCGTGGTGCTGGAGCCAAGCTGATCCTTTTTGCCATTGAGTGGAAAGATGGTGTAGCATACCGCGTCGGGAAAACAGAAGTCAAGGAAGCGGATTGGGTTCAGGTGAAGAACAGGCAGTGGCGATGGATCACATTGGGATGATCCACAACGTGGATTTGGTGTACTGTAACTCAAATTTGTTCATTCCAGGATCGCATAATTCCATGTTTCCGCTGCCATGCGCATCTTGAAGCTTGAAGCTTGAAGGACCAGTCTCCAAGTCATGGTCACCCTCGATGACTGACGCTCAGATACATCCAGGTCGCATGGTTTCTGACCGCTAGCTGTGCAAGTGGGATTGAGTTAGCGAAGCCGTCGGCCAGAAACGATCAGACCTTACTGTCATACCCTCCTGGCGGCGCACTGGTACCGACTCGTGTGGACCGGGATGGTTGCCCTAGACTGCTAGACCGAGCAGGGTCTAGGATTTCCTTGTAATCACATCCACTTGAAATAAACATTGAGTGATCGGAATCATGTATACAAGTCAAGGCTCAAGGATGCTGACGAGGGTAGGTACGTCCGATTGTGACGTGTTTGTCGCTGTGCACTCCAACAACGCTGCCAAAGAGGAATCGCACAAAGTTCCAAGTGCCAGATGATGATCATAGTCGTGTGAGAGCAGTAACTTGGATGGCAAAGAATTTACTAAGAGTGGTCAGCACTCAGTGAGTCAGTCACTTGAGCTTTATTCGCAACACTCACCTTGGGCCGTGTCGATTGCATGGGATGTGGGAGTCGTGCTGTACCGGTTGCATCTCTTAGGCTACTAGTACGGTGTCTGATCAGAGGGACCTGCACTCCACACATAAAGTGTGCCAGTTCGGCCTTTACCTCGACGAGTTTCTAGTAGCACAATGCTTTCAGCGCATCCCAATACTGTGGTATGCATGCTTCCAAGAGGATTCAGAGCGGGAAGAGAAAATTGGCTCCGGGGTTTTGTGTGGAAATATCAAGAAACGTGGGAGATTCAGGCTGACCAGAGGCACTGGCACTACTGCTAGTACAACGGGATTTGTCAAGGAACCAAAGGCGAACCATCATGAATCCTATTTACAATCAACTCACTCCCCGCCAAGCTCCCTCAACTCCTCATCAAACTCCGTCGGCACTGGATCGGTCTCGTCATGGTACACCTAACGATCGAATCAGAAAACGGTCGATAAATCAAACAAAATTGCGCACCCTATAAGTAATATCATCTTGCACTGGGTCCACCACTGACCATGCAACGGATACCGATCTCCCATCCAGGAAGGATATCTTCCCAGCCCAACAGTTTGCGACATATTGAACTCGGCTTTCTTCTACTCCAACGAACACAACTTTCCAGGGGCAGTTCCTTCGATTGTCCGGCATCCTCTTACGCAGGATCTGCAAACCCTTGATCGGCGATTGATGGTCTGAGCCAATAGTCGTGTAAAAAGCAAAGACCCCCGTCGAACACACAATGGCACTCATAATGCCAGGGAAATTCCTATAAGGGACAATCCAATAGAATGGTTCTTGTGTTTGAGGCATTGGTGCAGCCAGGTTAGCGGGGGCGAAAACATTCTTCGCTGATACGGTAGGTGGATCTACGGTACCATCACCCAAGCCCCAGTAAACGATTCGGCACAGGATCTGCTTTCCCGCACCCAAGAAGCTGTGAAACCAAGATTGGTAGATAAAAGCGGCAGCCTGACGAGTTAGTGCGTGTTGACTCAGACCATTGTAGAACTCGAGCCTCTCGAGGTTGTTCCTCTGCTGGAGCGCTTCCGCTAGCAGGCGTCGAAGCGTTGGTGTCGGTACGTGCATGTAAGAGAGCATGCGAATAATGGTGCCCGTGTCACCTATCCGGCCGAAGGAAATAGAATGAGGACACAGAATTATCAGGAAGGCTGTACTGTAGCCCTTCGCGCACTGTGGCCGAACACTTTAGGACAGCATCTCCGGCACGGGCACGATACCAAGTCTCGATTATCTGATCCTCTGTGTGAATGAATCGCAGCAATGTGCGAGGAATGCTACCCCACTTGTTTGCGAGAGTGGTCATGCGTTGGACATCTAGTCCCAATAGTGTACTGATCGTCTCATCAGGATCTTGCAATCACGTAGGACATACTACTTACGCAAGGTCTGCGATCTCCTGGTCGGACCAAATGTCCATAATGTAGCACTCGGCGCCGACCTGATTGCTCCATTCCTTCCAACATGAGGCTTTGGGTGAGGTCGTTTGGATGACTCGGATACGACCCGGTTTATACAAGAAGACATTGGGGGGAATCTGAACAGATTGGTTGGAGTCACAGAGCGCCCACACGGTAGACAACTCGCACACCGTGCGCGTGTCCGTCATAGAGCAGATAACAACACTTTCTCTGAAGTACACGTAAAATTCCGGGTGGGTGTGCAAGACAACCGTCTGCTTCTGTCCGAGAAACTGTACGAGGGCATATATGAGAAATAGTGATTTCCCTGGTATCTAGAGTTCAAGTTCGGGGTACATTCAACATTGTCCATACGCACCAATACCAGATTGTCCAAGAACATACGCCCCGAAATCATAATTTTTCTGCAAGGCATCCAGTGCGATGCGATACTCGTTTCTGATAAGCACCTTGTCATGTTTAATGCCGACAAAAAGGAACTGAAAGGCTTCGAAGAATCCACCAAGATCGATGTATTCGATACCCTCGGGTTGATGTTTCCCCAAGGTAGATTGGGAATTTCCCCAAACCATAGCAGCAAATCGATTCAGATCTTGGTAATAGCCGTTTGGAAAATTGATCATCATGCAAGAGTGAGCGTAGCCCAGGTGTGAAGAGCGTATTGAGAGCTAAGCTGTCTTGCCATACCACCCAGGCCCGTTCCCACGCCCGTGCCCCTCGACTCGGATATGAACAACACTAGTACCGTTGGCACTCAATCACACGTACTAGTGACAGTTCAACTTCCACCACAGATACTGAGTTGCTTCGGTGACCATCGAATCGATGGGATCCTCCGTGATTGCGCAAAGGGTAAGGTACTCGGAAAAATAGACATGACCAATTTGTTTTGTTCTTCCAGACGAAAGTGTACACAGACGATATCCACCTCACGGTCCCTGACACCATGGGGACTATACGAGTGGACTGTGATGCCCATGGGAGTCCGAAATGAGGCTCCTGCCTTCCACTACTAGTAATGGCGCATAACCG
>JBBPQR010000204.1:0-14917 GCA_038092615.1 Boletus sphaerocystis | reverse complement strand
CCCGTGAACTCGACTTTTCTTCAGGGTCAATGGACACTGTAGGAATGACGAAGCTCGAGTCTCAGATGCTAAGGCTCGATAAAATCATGAACACGCCTCAGAAAGGAAGGCAAAGTAGTGGATGACATTGATGGATATGCAGTATGTTGACGATTTCCTTTCAATTTCATTCCTGTTCCCAAAGCCTTCAATATTCCTTTTCATGTTTATTACACTCGTTTTGTTTTTATATACATATTGCATCTATTCACAATACCATCTTTTTATCCACACCATGTCCTCTCGCAACTATCTGCGGAGAGCAACTCTCCACAGGAAATAGCCAATACCAGAGAGGAGTCCCCCAACATGTCCTGGGGTGTCAGTCTTTGTGCGCTTTCCGTTCATCCAAAATGAGACCTCTTCGAGCGTGTGTGATCAAGGGAGACATACCTGATCTGAGAAGCTGCGCCAACCGTCATAAAGAAGGACGCCGGGGAGAAATGCCCAGGCAGGACAGGGAATGACAAAGAAGATTAAAAACGTGTTGCGAGGAAAAGCACACGAATATAAGGCGAGAGTTGCCATGATTGCACCTGGAAAGGATGTGAGCATCAAGAATGACAAGGAGAAGTCGTCTCACCGCTTGCACCGAGTGAAGAAACGTTTTCACGTCTATAAAAGTGATTCCATCCGAGACTCGCGAGGCTGGCGGATATTCCACCTGATAGCGATCATATGAGAGTTATTAGGAAAGATCGGTTCGGGACGGAGTTGGGTGAACACACCTAGGAAATACAGCCCCAAGAAGCGTCTGTTACCGAGGAGTTGCATGACAGAGGGAGCCATGAAATAAAATGTCAGGCCATTGAACAGCGCATGGGTGGTATCCATGTGAGAGAAGCAGGAAGTGAGGAGAGTCCACCTAACGAAGGAGTCGGAAAACAAACAGCAAGAGTCGAGTTCACGTACACGCGACCCGAAGTAACGTTGCGCATGTCGACGCGAAAGTTGTCGAGCATGAACCTCAACAAGGTGCCGTCACCGGTCGTGCGCTGTGATACCAATGGTAAGTCGAGCAGAGGAAGTGCGCGTGAGACAAACATAAGTCTGCGTTGCAAGTGTCCAAGTGAGGTAAACGCCGGCGTTGACTGCGATGATGGCATAGAAGATGTGCTTGCTGTCGAGAGAGTCGAGCCAGTCGGGACGAGGTGGACGACGCGAACCGCGGAAACGGGGGGAGTCGCGGTGGGTTGCATTAGGAAGACCAGTGCGGGTGAATTGCCTAGCGAGTAAAAAACGCTGGCGAGGGACGGAGGACGAGAGCAGAGTGGGCCGAAAGCGGAGTAGGGAGGAGGACATGGGTGTCAAACTCAAGCTTGACATACTACAACAAACAACAAGGCCGGGTTCATGTCGCACCATCTGTTTCTGCTGTCGCCGTCGGACACGCCGATCTACAGCCTGACGCACTACTCTAACAAGCCTGCACAGACGACGAGCTACCCGCTGACGTCGAATCTACCGAGCTGGTCTACATCTGCATTTGCGGGTACACTAACGGCGTTGTCAGGTGCATCGAGTGCGACGCAATCCCATCATGTGCAAGGGGGGAGGATGGGCGGGGGCCAAGACCGGCATGTGATCCAGATGATCGCGAATGCGAGTTTGGACGTGATTGAGGATCTGATGCGAAAGGAGGGTGCGATGTAGGGCGTGGTCTGTGATGGTTGCAGTCGGAGGCTGAGGCTGTGACAGGTACCTGAGATCGGTGGACAAGTTTAACGAGTGGACGGTGTCGGCGTTCATCACGCCCGGGAGTGAGTCGGTGTGCGACGACGGGGACAGGGCTGACGAAGAGATTGGGCAGACACCAAGTGTATATTGCTGCACGAGAGCAGGAACGAGGAGGGCATCCGGGGGTTCCTGCACGAGGTGTGGGAGTTGTATCTGAAGGTGTGTCCGTCGCTGTCATGGATGCGCTGGCTGACGTGGACGTAGACGATGTTGAATCCGTTTCAGACTGCCCACACGACCATCCGGAGCAGTGTCTTTGACGGGCGAGTGCGGGCGAGTGCGAGAAAGTATCTCTAGCGAGGTGGCCCGGGTCCGCCCGTCTCTTTTGTTCTCGTACTGCCAGCTTCGTCTCTTGATCTCTTTCCACCACCATCCCACCTTTTTCTCTTGTTTTTCTCTTCCTTCTCTTCTTTCTTTACCATCTTCTACTTGTACCAGCCCTTTAATATATGGCCACCACAAATCGTGCTTCTCTCCTCAACGGTCTCCGTACAGGTGGCGTTCGCTCCTCCTCCATGAGCGCTCCTCTCTCCCCCGCAACGGCCCCGTCCTTTAATCTCCCCCGATTCGCTTCCTCCGCTATCAACTCTCCCATCTCGGCAGTCGAGGACGACTTGGATCAACTCTCCGACCTCCTCTCCAACAACATGTACATCAACAGCCCTGCCAGCCCTGCAGCCCATCCCTTCACTACACCCATCGATGCCCCAAACAACTCTTTCTCACTTCAACAGGCCCCTTCCCACAGGCCCTTGAACCCCAACAGTGTCCCGTTCAGCCCCGCCCATCTTCATACCCCATCCCCCACTGATGCACAGCTTCGCGCATATCACCAGATGCAGTTGATGCAACTCGAAATCTTGCGTCTCCAGGTTCGTCCTCTCCATCTTATCTACTCATCTCACCCATCGACCCGCCCCCAGAACGCCCAGGTTCAGCGCAATCAGCAGGTGCAAGCCGCTGTCCTCGCAGAGGCACTCCAACAGCAGGCTAGACGTTCTCCCATTGGTTTCGTACCTGCTTCGGCTGGTCCCACCAACACGTCGTTCGACCTCCGCTCGAATACCCCGTCATCTAGGCGTCCTAGTCAAGCTGAGCTGCTCAGGGCACAGTTGGGCGTCAGCACTTTCTCTCCCCTCGACGACAACGTTCCCATGACTGCTGCCCTCGGAGGTCGATTCGGTGCTCGTCAGCTTCCCAGCTCGATCGCTTTCCCTTCTTTTCCAGATGCTGGGCCGCAGAGCTCTTCGCCCCCAAAGCAGGCCACGCAACTCGGTGGAGCCCCGGTCCGCGGTGGCTCCCCGCCACATCATGTTTCCAAAGACAATACAACCTCTAGATCCGATGCTGCCACCTCCTGGAGGCGGGGAAGTACCACTCCCCTGCTCCATGCCCTGCGTACTGCTTCCACCGCATCTCCCACTGTCAAAATCACACCCCCTCCCGGAGAGCGCATCTCCCCTCCCCTGACACCAGCCAACAAGCACCGTCCTCGTCCGCTCAGCTTCACCTCCATGGCTTCATCCAATGTCCCCGTTGTTACCTTTGATTCAGGCAGCGAGCACGAAGACGCCCTGTCCTCTGCAAGCTCGACCTCCCAGTCAAACCCAGCTACGCCGCAGTCTTTGTCCTCGCTCGACGCCAACCCCCTCTCTCCGCGAGAGGAGGCGACAAAGAGGCTGTACGATGGCCTTGGTATGGGTCGTCCCGCTCCATACATTGTCCAGGCCCCCGCTATGTTTCTCCCTCAAAGGCTCGTTAGTCAGCCTCTCAGGCAGCCGCGGGGTCCACCATCAGGTGCGGATGAGCTCGGTCCAAAGAATTTTGCGACCAGGATCAGGCGCAAGGCCATTGGTGGATTGGGTGTTCTCATGGACGCACGCGAACGGAGAGTGTCGATCGAGGTGTATTAAACGGAACCGTCACCCCTACGTCACAACATATCTTTGACCAATCGGGGTTCCTCTCGCATCAATTTCTTCCACTCCTTTTCGGTTTATCCAACGTCTACGCCCAGTACTGTTGCACTATCGATGATATGGACTCAACATGGTGCTAGCACCTGATACAGCTTCCCCTCCTTTGCAAATATGGCCTGTCTATTTGTTTATTTTCCAGTTCAGCCCAAGTGTTGTTTTAAGTAGTCGTCAGCGTCGTGCTTGCCATTACGTTGCTCTGTCGTTCTCATGCCCGTACAATTGCATCAGTGTCTTTCTCTTTTGTTGTTATTTTATTTCAGCGAGCTTCCTCTGGTGGAAGATGTACATTGGCTTGGAAGTTGACCTTCCCACTCTCATCATCCAATCGAATTGTTCCACGAAATCGAGTTTTCGTTAATGCGGCCTGTTAATATGCGCGACGCGACAACACGTGTCATTACCGACATCTTTACCGAATACAGCATCGGGAACGAAGGTTTCGTTTGATGATACGTTATTTACACCGTTGACCAACAATCGCCTTGCCATGTTCCTATGAAATCTGATGAGACGGACAGCGCCGTTTGATGGGGAACGAACGAACCTGCCATTCTTCTCTGCTTATCCACAATTGATGGAAAGTGCCCAAACTAGCCAGGATACTGCCTCCCAGCCATCCACCATATCGTCTTTCGATCGGGTTTCCAGGTGCGTGGATTTTTACCTTTACGTATAAAATTCAGTTCATTCAACATCTCGTGCGGTGGGTCATACTGACGTGAGGGAAGTTACGCGAGAGCTCCGTTTCAAGTCGATCTGCGAAACCGGAAAACAGGCTCCCACCACCGGTGAGGACGACGTTTCCCATGAGGACTTGACGCAAGTCAGGGTCGCAAGCACGTAGGGACTCTGAGAGCAGTGCCGGAATGTTTTTGGGCAGGTTTGGATTTTGAGCCTGTGTCCATGATTCAACATGACGTTGAGAATTGATCACTTGATGAAAGCCTACCACGAGCTGTGGTGAGTGGAAGAAAAACTCTTCTCCTACTTGGAAGCGTTCTGCGCCAAAGTACGTGTTATATCCCGTCGGAAACTCATATTGACGTGGTTGGCGAGACGCGGCAGCTCTGATGGCAGCTGCGTTAAGTTTGATACAACGGGTCAACTTCGCTGACTTACTGTTCGTTCCATCCCTGGTCAAGGACCCCAGCTACGCTTTGAATCCATTCGTCAACCTCGCGGCTTTCGTACCATGACTTCCAGCTCTCTGTGGTTCCGGCAAGCCTGTCCTCGCGTAGCGTAAACTGCGCGGGAGCTCCCGGTTCCACAGGCTACGGCACGATTCAACGACGAGAAGACGCGAACAAATAGATTCGTACAATTTTTGTGGCGATGAGCTGATGAGGGTAGAGCTCAATGTTTCTTCGGGTCGGTGTCGGATTAGCGAGAATGTGTTTTGCATGTGCATGCACAAGTTTTGGAAGTGCAGAAGAAACGAGACCTGACCTAATGAACATCAAAGGAGACTACCCAAGATTTACAAACGTTTACCTTTTCTAAGAACAAAACCGTCCACGACGGGGGTAATGCTTGCCATTGAATGCCCCACATCGACCACCAAAGCGGATCCTTTTCCTGCAGCAAACCTGATAGGTGACCTCAATATTGAGGTAAAGTGGACAGGTCAATGCTCTTACGCATTTAATACACCTGTGTTTGCGACATAAAAGGCGGGAATCTGGAATTCTTCAAACATGATCTCGGCCATCCGCTCCCGATTAGCAGGCGTGTTCCATGCAGGTTCAGTGACAAGAATAGGGTGTTCGGCTGGATTAGTGCGCATCACGTCCACAAGTGCGTGCGATATAAGCGCAGGGATCGGGTTGAAGTCTGATACTGAAGGATCATTGAATTTTAGCATCCAAGCGTACATCATACGTGGGGTTACTGACTGAGTCCGTCTCGAAACGGGTGACCGATCTCCATACCAGCTCTCCATATCGAGGGACCGTGTTGGCCGAGATAAAGCTTTGCGTCGCTCCTTGCTTTCGTGCCCTCTGGATTGCCGTCTGCGGTAGTATCACTCATTTGTACGTCGCTGTCGCCCGCGGTGGGTTTGTACCCGTAATATGAAGATATGATTGCTTTTGGCGTGTCGTCTCCTGCGTAACCCACTCGAATGGACGACGAGCCCATGTCAACCACGAGCGCAGAGACTTCATCTGCGCAGTGTCGTGAGTAGTGGGCAGTGTTTAGTTTGTCTCCTAACGCACCTCCTCCGTAGTTCACCATTGTAACTCGTGCCAGTGCTCGCTAAGTGTCGGCCCACTGACTCCAATTCCATCTAGTACGATGGTCACGTGACTGATTTACTGACCTTTTTCGACTTCTGTAAGACTGTGCGTCGTGCAACGACAAACCATCTTGGGCCTTCGGAAATTGTGGAGGGATGGCACGAGCGGAGAACAAGAGGAAAGAACCAGAACATGATCAAGATCAAAAAAGCGCGTTTGCCGAAGCCGTCCGGTTGGAGATGCTGAGTGACGAGGAAAAGCGCGGAGATGAGGACGAAGAGGACGAAGAATCGGACGAGCAAGTCGTCGAGTTTCCAGAGATTGACGCGGAAAGCGATAGTGGGTCGAACGACGACGAAGGTGACGAGGGTGAAGAGGGGGACAAAGACAGCTCACTCTCAGGCTTGGACTCGGACTCGGACTTGCACATATTCCCAAAGTCGAAAGATGTCATCTCTGACATCACCGGCCACCCGAAACGAATATATCCAGAGATTGAGCCAGAGTACGACTCAGACTCGTCCACCGAAGATGTACGTGTGTCGTCTCCAATGACCCCTTTGAATGATACATCGACATATAACATATACTTAGGATCCGAATCGTGCTGGAAACATCCCATCACACTGGTATGATGATCTCCCCCACATTGGCTACGACATCAATGGGAAACGTGTGTTACGTCCGGCCAAAGGAGACGAATTAGACAAATTTCTGGAGACTGTCGAAGACCCGACCTCTTGGTTTGTACCGCTTTTCCTTCTGGAGTACTTCCCATTCATGCGTAAACAGGACGTCTGCATGGGACAGTAATACACAAATGAACAAGCCACTCTCTTCAGAAGAGTTGGATATTATCCACAGACTACAAGCGGGTGAAAATCCCGATGCTGGCTACGATCCGTACGAGCCCACAGTGGAATGGTTTACTGGGAAAGGTAAAGAGGAAGTTATGCCTCTTTCCGCGGCACCAGAACCTAAGCGTCGTTGGCTTCCCAGCAAATGGGAGAAACAAAAGGTATTTGGATTGCCTCATGGATAACGTTCGCAGTTCACACTAGTAGATCATGAAAATTGTTCGTGCCATAAGACAAGGCCGTATTGTTGGTTCGAAACCGAAGACCGCTGGCGATAAGCCTCAGTTCTATTCCATCTGGAATGAGCCACCATCCGACCAGTCGCCTCCTCTTCCTCCTCCTAAACCTCCCCTCCCAACGCATGCTGAATCTTATAATCCTCCTGAAGAGTATCTCCCCACAGATGCAGAACGGAAAAAATGGGAGAGTACCGATCCTGAGGATCGCAAATGTGACTATCTCCCTCAAAAATACTCGTCGCTGCGACTCGTTCCAGCTTATGACCAGTTTATCAAGCAACGTTTTAATCGCCAGCTCGACTTATACCTCGCGCCGAGAATACAGCGGACTCGGCTCAACATCGATCCTAACAGCCTTATTCCAAAACTCCCAAGCCCAAGCACCTTGCGACCCTTCCCAAACTATCGCTCTCTCAAGTTCACGCACGCGAATGCAAAGGTTCGATGTGTTTGCACTAGCCCCGATGGTGCTTGGGTGGTCAGTGGCGATGATAACGGGCATGTAAGTCTATGGGAGGTAAACGTCGGGCGCGAGGTTAGGAAGTGGAGCTTCAACAGCAAGATTGGAGCGGTAGAGTGGTGTCCACGGACAGACACCAGCTATTTTGTCGTTGGCACGTACGTTGCGATTCCAAGTTGGTCATGATCTGCAAGTGAATCTTCAATTTCTAGAGAGGATAAACTGCATTTCATCATTCCGTCCAATCTACCTTCCGTTATATTGCACCTCACTCGATCTACCCTTAGTCCCGCCGCACTCCCTCCGGCTACGCAGTCACCCGTCAAATGGTCATCTTCACCGGAGCGAGAAGATGGCGTGGTTCTGACGGTCTTATTGCCTGCTGCATCTGGGTTTACCAAACAAATTGCATGGCATCGAAAAGGCGATTACCTTGCCACCGTTTGTACGTGCAATTCTTCATATCCGATGACGTTTTTAAAGATTTTTTTCCCTTCCTGTCAGCAAACAGGGAAAGTCAGGGCAGTGTTTGGATTCACCAGGTGTCTCGCAGACATTCCCAGGCTCCGTTCAAGAAAATTAAAGGCGCCGTCCAGCTGGTGTTGTTTCATCCAATTAAACCGCACTTTTTCGTTGCGGTAAGCAAAGGAATGGCTCGTGAACCTCTCGCCTCATATCCCATTCACGTAGACCCAACGCTATGTCCGGCTATACAATCTTGCTGAGCAAAAGTTGATCAAGACACTGATGCCTGGGATAAAATGGATCTCTTCTATGGACATCCACCCTTCAGGGGACCACGTCATCGTAGGCGGTTATGACAAGAAACTGTGTTGGTTCGATCTCGAACTTAATGACAAGCCGTACAAAATATTGCGGTAGATCTTCCCTCGCAGTGTTATTTACGGGACGGTAATTTTTTTTTTTTTTTTTTTTTTGCAGATACCATACGCGGGCCATCCGATCTTTGCACTTTCACCCAAGTTATCCTCTTTTCGCATCCTGCTCGGACGATGGAACAATCCAGATCTTCCACGGACGAGTTTACAGTGACCTCATGACTGATCCTTTAATCGTGCCTTTAAAAATTCTCCGGGGTCACGACGTCAACGATGGGCTTGGAGTCTTGCAGGTCAGATGGGTAAGCAAACAACCCTGGCTCGTTAGTGCTGGAGCGGATGGAAACATTCTAGTCTGGTGTAGTTGAAGCCCAGCTCTTTGTCTGACTTGCTGACTATGAAATATAGTCCATTGTTGAGCTTGAATTCGCCAAAGAACTCGTCACTGGTAGCGATGGTACGTAACAAATCGGTAAACTGCTCTATCGGGGATCGTTGTAGATCGCAAAAGATCGTACCGGCACGAGTCCCTGGTTGCCTTGAAATGTATAAAGGTTACAGTCTGCTTGAAGATTCACAAAGCGGTATCCTCCAACGTTTCTTGCCATCCCAACCGCCTTTGTATTGACATTGAAGTATTCTTTGCTTTGTATCTGTGCTTCGATTCATTCCTATGGTTAACTGGAAAGATCCCCGCGTCATGGCTGCAGAAGCAGGTGGGTGTTCTCGACCTTGTTCGCTTCTAACCCAACCATTACACAGTCGACTTCACCAACGTGGTCCACGTGTTTTGTGGGCTGTATGTTTGGGAACTCATTGTCTCGTTTTCCTTTGAGGTCTCCCTAATTAACGGCAAACGCAAAGTTGGCTGGCCACTTGTACGTGGTCTGCGGGGGAAAAAACAAGTCTGCTAATATCTTTTCTCAGGGTACGCTGTTGTGCTTGATTGGAATGTCCTGGATTGTCCCCTCATTGACTGCAAAGTTCCGTTCTTTCTTTGTCGGTATGGAATGTTGTGGGCCCTCATTGGATTGTACGTTTGAATCGTGTGCCCATCTCCAAATGCGCAACTGGTGTACTTGTTTGTCAGGGTAATTTCGGTGAACGTCTCGACCGAGGTGATGGTTTCTAGCCAGCTACGTTTGTCACTGACTAACCCGTTCGACATTGCAGGTGAACTGTGGTGTAAGTGAAGGTTTTGACTCAAATGCAGTGTCTGACCATATCTAGGCTTTGTATACATTCATATCGGCAAGTGGCCACTTTTACTGCATTGTAACAAACTCACCGCCGTGGGTCAGGTTGCTGGCAACACTACGATTGCCAGTGCTTCGACGTCTTTGATGATCCGGACGTACGTTGCCTACCTCAACGGCTGACATGCGTCGCTGACGTTCCATAGCCTTGCTCTCTGGGAGTGGGAAAGATGGGTGACCATCACTATCGGCATACTTTCTCTTGGACAATGGGGCATCCTGATCCGCGGCATGAACATTGTCCAAGCCGTCTGGGATAATTCCACCAACTCGTGTGTCGTGAATAATACGAACCATCTTTTACTCAACCTAAACTATTTCTATAGTAGGTTTATCTTCCTCGCGAAAGAAGTTACCCGCTTACCATGGTGTAGCAATGGCATTTGATTTTGTCATTCTCATATTTACAACTGTGGTTCTCGGAAGGTATTCTCGACAAAACGGAGGACTCTCTACTCTCTTGTTTCGTGATGGGCTGATATACTTCCTGGTCACATCCATGTGTAATACCATACCTGCGGTAAGTTGCCCGACAGTCGTGACAACGACGAATTAATGCTTGATCTAGGTCCTGAATCTTTTGAATCTGAATGGTGAGCTTCCCCTACTTCCATCCAATGTGAACGCTCAAGCAGTTCGTAGACGAAATGAACGTGTATGTGTTTACCTCATCTTCCCCTTGATCCATCCTGACGACACGTGGCCCCAAAAGAATTGCGACGGTGAGTACGCTTTCATATTCAAGCACAGGAGTTGACTGAATCGCTCCAGATCCCTGCGGCCACGACCTCGTAAGATTATTGATGTACTGCTCTGGAGAAAGCCTCATTCTTTGGCAGGGCTGTCGCGGCATGCCGCGCCGTCATCCGTCTCAAGGAGTATGGCGAGCGTTCCAACCACTATTCAATGCCAACCCTCAATATTATTAGCACCATTGCCAGTCGCTACAGTTGAGCCATTTCTGCGGGCATCACGCGCAACTCTCTGATTGTCGAGTAGGGAAAGCATCACATCCGCAAACCCATCGAAGGTCAAACGCCTTTTCCTTTGATGAGCTTGGGTGAGTTTGTCTTGACAAGATGGGGTGGTTTGATGAATGACCATGACTTTACAGAACCACTTCACCGGATCCCAACGCTCCAAAGTTGCCAACCTATGTCGAGTGGACCCAACAGCACAATACTGTGAATTCGATGGAGTCTGTTATGAAAAAACCGACCGAGAGCCAACCTTTACCGGCCAAGCATAGTTCCCTCACGTCCGCTGTCTAGGCGGAGGAAAAAAAAGTCACAATCGTATCACAGCACACTGGGACTAGTGCCCACGGAAGGCCGCTAAATATGATTTTGCTACTTCGATAGATCAATTTTTGCGTAGTTGCAGTACACTACTTTTTTTTCGATTTTGACGTCTAATAGGGAATCAATGTCCCCTGCGTTTGATGGTAAACAACGAAGCTTGTCATCTCCGGCGTGATGGTCTCCCAGCTTTCCGGCGTGCTGCTAAACCTCCTTGCCGATTCATGCCACGACGCTTTGGAACGGGGTCCATTCCTTTTGACTTTCTCCACTCCTCCCGGCGCGAGCCGCGGGGACCATGCGTTGAAACTGACACTGGGTTCTCATCTGGCTTGTCAAGAGACATCCCATCTGGAGATGACCAGGCCATGAACAATGATGCGGACAAGAGTTAAAAACTCGACACACCTCCATCGTTTTCGACCATATTCAATACACCATCTAAAGAAAAGAAAAATCGTATACATCAATGATTGTCCTCTCTCCCCCGCAATCCGGTGTCCAACCCGACCCAGTCCATTATTCTCCGAACCAGAACAGCGCTAGGTTCTGTGGTGTCACGCACCGTGGGTGCAAAAGACCCAAGTATGCAAAGAATGCCTCTGAATCGTACGAACCTCGAGGCTGATCATCTTCTACCATCTCGTCTACAGCATCAGGCGTTTCCACGATAGGGCGATCCTTGTCCTTGACGGCGGCGAGTTTGGTATGGATTCTGTTTAGGCGTGCAGCATCTGCGGCAGCGTATTTGCCAGAGTCGCGCTTCTTGGAGCGGAAGGAACGCTTTGATTTGGAACGGAGGGATTTCGCCATGTGGGGGTATATGGTCAAGAGTAAGTGCACAGCCACGGATTGCGAGAGCAAATACACAGCAACGCAGATCGATAACATTATCGCGGTACAGACTACAACTAGGGCGTTTCGTACGGCAGAAAAGTACAAACACGGTCACCGATCATTCTGGAGGAGCCTCTCTGTGGAGACAGACACGATTTAGCAGAAAGCAAGTGTGGAGAATGAATGATACTTATGATGTACAGCACGTTGTTACAACTTCGCGCATCGTGAGACGGAGCGGCGCGCGAGATGTAGGACAAGACATACCGAATGAAGACTTCACCAAGGGTGCCTGTAGAGTTGCCATCCTGAAATTCCTCGGTGTTTGCCAACTGGACAGCGATCGCTTAGATGATATCACTAGATGGCTTCGACAAGAGACGTACTTGGAGATTCATGTAACCATCGGTGCTGACGAGGAAGCCCTTGTATTCGAGACCCCATTTTAACTTGACAAAGACGGGCTTGCCGGTGAGCTCCTGCATGAACGGCTTTGGGTTCACTGGGTTGACCTGTACGTGCCAGTCAGTAGCGAGGAATGAACGAGGATGGCCAGCGAACGCATACCGGCGACATTTTGGTGTAAGGCAGCCTTCGGACTTTGAAATCGCCCAAACGGGGAAGCTGAGCACGACCGACATATTGCTACAAACTTGTTCAAGGCATCGCCGTCGCACAGACATGTCTGACAGAGAAGGTCACGTAGGGTCAGGATCCGCAGACGACGATTTGTCGCTACCAAAGGCAACCGTTGCAAAAATGATCACTGGTGAGTGCACTACGAAGCCGATAGTGGGACGCGGTATTCAAACCACCTCCAGAATTACTCCCAAACGAAGTTACATGCGCAAAGGAAACTCGGGATCTGGTGATCGAGTGCTGTGTAGGTGAACATGCACCATGACTACTCAATGTTTTTGCACGACTCATGTGTCTTCACCAGAGTTTATCCATCTGATTTCGTCAGAAGCAAATGAGATTTGTGAACAAGAGTCGAGGAAGACGATTGCACCGGAGCATATCATTGGTGCATTAAAGGTGTGTTGTGTGGTCATCAAGAGTGAATTCGTCATCCGACTGCTTGTAGCGTCTCGGATTTGATTCGTTTACATCGGAGGTGGAGGACGTCCTCAAAGATCACAAGCAGCAGCAAAAGGTGCGCGCGTGGTGTATCGCGTGATGTATGTGCTCATTGTGCGTACAGGATCGAGAGAAAAAGGCAGACAAGATCAAGGACTCTGGACTGACACCAGAGGAGCTTCAAGCGAAACAAGAGGAGCTGTTCGCGCTGAGCCGAGCCAAGTTTGCACAACCTCAGCAGCAACCATAACGTGAGTGATGGACGGCAAAGGGTGTGGATATTGTACACGTTTGGCTACGTCATGAATTCTTCTTGACCACTCTGGCGCTGGCGTAATGCTTCGAGTCTCCTCCGAGGGGAATCCCCGTTCCATTCTTCCATTCCACTCTCCGAATTGACTGACAAGGATGGCAACCCATGCTGCTCGATGGCAAACGAGGCCGATACGGATGCATAAATTGCAGCTGCAACGGACGTTGAGATGCAGGGTCAAATGGACCAGAAATGGATATACCTTGGTACACGTCGCCGTCCTCTAATGCCAGTCCGGCGGCAAGCCCCCCTAGAAAGCTATTTCCGGCACCTTGACGGTGTTGTCACTTCAGGGACAAGGTTGAAATGGAGAGACTGACCGGTGACGTCGACGACTTTAGAGGTATCCTGAGCAGTCCAAAAGGCGTCCACCCATTTGCATCCCATTTCGCGGGTTGCGACGCATGCACCGAGAGCGTCGCAGCGTATAATGACAGTGCCTTTTCCAGAAGGACCCACGCCGATATCGAGAAAGCGGAGGGCCGCGGATTGAACGGTGTCGCGCGTGACGGGGGAGGTGAGCGAGAGAAGATCAAACGCCTCTTGCGTATTTGGACTATGGAAATGAGTTATCGAGGACGCGCGGAGAAGTGGTATACGTATACCTCAGGACATGGATAGAAGCCATGGCGGTGACGAGGGAGGGTAATTCCTCGGGGACACATCTATCCTGAATGGCAGGTTATGGGTGCAGATGTGCGGAGAGAGAGGGGAACGGACGGGAATCGGTTCAAAGATGATGACGGGGTCCCAGTCGACCTCGGAGATTATTTGGAGGGCACGGGTCGGAGAGCAAATGAAATGCAGGGTCGCGGGGTGGGCGAGACGGGTGCCATGCAAATCCCGCGGGGAGAGTCTGATGCGTGGGGTGAGGTACTGGAAGCTGTGGACACGCGGTCAGGGAGTGGGAACGGGAGGAGGCGATGGTGCGACCTCCTGGTATCGCCATTGTACGAATTGAGCGCACGGGTGGTCTCGCGATCGGTGTGCTCGCGGAAGAGCCACATGTGGTGGCCGTAGGAGACGAGTTCCTGGTGGACGCGGTGGGGGAAATCGACGCCCTTGTCGACGATCATGCCGACAGACGACGAAGGCAGCCTGGCGGGGGAGATCAGCGCTCGGCGGTGCAGCGTCGGGGGAGACGGACCAGATGCGGGCACCGATGGTGGCATATGTACCGCCGCCGCCGACCTGGATGGGTACTGAGCGGTTGTCGGCAAAGACGAGCTGGTCGAGGATGAATTGGCCGAGGGAGACAAAGCAAGGGGACATCGGAGTCGGAGTGCAACTGGCATGATGCAAGTCTGGACGATCATCTACGACCAGAGCGACTTTCCCGACAGCGTACGCGATCCGTGTCTCGTGTTCTCCTTGCTGATCCATTCACGACAGCTGTATCAATCCGCGCTGGCCCTCGTCGACCAACCTGCCCGCTCCAAAATCACCCGCTTTCTTCGTCGCGAGGACGCTTGTCGTCAGTCATACCTTGTTTACCGCATCGCACCTGACCCTCTCATCCAAAGGCTCGCTCATCGGATCGCTGCTCCCCCGCGTGCTCCTCCGCAAACGAGGCACCCCACGCGACACGATCGCCTTTGCTGCCACTGACACCGGCAAACCCTACTCGGTCCGTCACTTTTCTTTGCCGCCCCTCCCCGCCTCATTCCGTGCGTAGACAACCCCCGGCGTCGACCCCCCGCTCGGATTCAATGTCACCCACGACGAGGAGGTCGTCGCGATGGCCTTTGC
>JBBPQR010000203.1:0-14918 GCA_038092615.1 Boletus sphaerocystis | reverse complement strand
CCAATGTCCGAGAAATCGACCTCGCTCCCACCATCGGCATCGCACCGGTTCCATCATCATCCACCCCCACGTCTTCAGCAGCGCTCTCATCTGCCCCGCCGTGGCAGACAGAAGAAGCTAAGGCGTTTTATTTTGACATGTTTACGGCACAAGCCCGGCAGCTAGCTGCCGATGGACTTAAGGGAAAAGGCAAGGCTGAGTGAACCTGGGAGGTGCTCACTCGGCTACGGACTTAAATTCTTCTTTTTTTTTACAATTCTTCTTCCTTTTCACATAACCATTTCGCTATCTTAGGGAAGATGGACGGTGGGTTGGATGTAGATACCTCACCGAACTTTGTTTCGTCTAGTTTCTCTTTGCCTTCGGAAGGAGCGTCTCATTTGAGCGCGGCACCCGAAGTAAAACAATGTGTGCTTAATTCTTCTGAAAAAATAAAAAATACTTCTATTAAATCTTTTTCTTTCAAATCCTCCCCAGCTGACCTTAACCTTAGAACGATCCCCGATGGCGACGAATTCGACATCGAAACACATGTATACTTCAAGAAAGACAACAACAAATGGAGAAAAACAATAGAAAAAGCACTACTCGACTCTAGCGCCTGCCAGACATTTGTCGACAAGAAATGGGTACAGTCTCTAGGTATACCCACCAAAAAATTATCCCTTTCCCATTCCATATCTAATGCCGATGGCTCAACATCGTCTCATGGCAATATCACAGATTACGTATCTATTGTTTTATCCTACCAAGGTCACTCTGAAGGAGTGGACGCCTTGATAACGAATCTAGGAACTCACCATATTTATCTAGGGTATGACTGGTTCAGACGCCACAACCCCCTCATCGACTGGGTTGAAAAAACGATTAACTTTTGTCGTTGCACTCGTAACTGCGTTACAATCAATGCAGCCAATCTTACGCACGGCATCTGGAATGCCTCTATTCGATCAATCGAGGAGGGCCTTGCCAAAAAGGTACCTTCACAATATCACGAGTTTCTTGACGTCTTTAGCAAAAAGGAGTCACAACGCATGCCGGTCCGCAAACCATGGGACCATGCCATCGATCTCAAACCTGACTTTGTACCCAAGAAGGGTTGGGTAATTCCTCTCTCCGATGCTGAACTCGACGAAGTTCGCAATTTTATAACCTCCGAGCAAGAGAAAGGCTACATACGCCCTTCCAAGTCTCCTCAAACCATACCGGTATTCTTTATTCCAAAAAAGACAGGCGAGAAACGTCTTGTCATGGATTATCGTTATTTAAACAAGGGTACAGTAAAAAACTCATACCCCCTTCCTCTCATTTCAGTGCTCGTTGACCGTCTCAAAGGAGCCGACAAATTCACCTGCCTCGACCTTAGGTGGGGATACAACAATGTTCGCATCAAAGAAGGCGACGAGTGGAAAGCTGCATTTGTAACGCCGCTTGGGGCCTACGAACCCGTCGTAATGTATTTTGGCATGACCAACAGTCCACCTACCTTCCAGCAGATGATGAACGACATATTCAACGACATGTACGCCATCGTCATCATCTATCTGGATGATATGTGTATTTATACAAAGGGTAAGACCAACGATGAACACTCCGAAGTCGTTAAGGAAGTTCTCCGCCGACTGCGCGAGAACGACCTTTATGCCAAACCCGAGAAATGTGTTTTTAATGCTGACAAAGTTGACTTTCTCGGCATGACAGTGTCCGCCAAAGGTGTCGGCATGCAGATGAAAAAAGTGGATGCCATCCTTGACTGGCCAGCGCTCACCAAACTGAAACACCTCCAGTTCTTCTTAGGACTATGTAACTATTACCGACGTTTTATTAACGGTTTCGGACAGATTGCCCGCCCCCTCAACGATCTCACAAAGAAAAACACGCCTTACACCTGGGGGGAGGCTCAGCAAAACGTGTTTGACACGCTCAAAAAACAATTCACCACCACGCCACTCCTGGCATACCCTGATTCCTCCAAAGACATGTGCGTGGAAACTGACGCAAGCGACATCGCCACTGGAGCAGTATTGTCGGTCTTAGGGGAGGATAAGTCTTGGCGCCCTTGCGCGTTTCTTTCTCACTCTTTTTCTTCTGCCGAACGCAACTACCTAGTCTATGATAAGGAGTTGCTTGCCATCATACACGCTCTTGAGGAGTGGTGGCATTATCTTATTGGAAAGGCTAACTTCGAGATTTGGATGGATCACAAAAATCTCGAGTACTGGAAATCGCCTCAAACGCTTTCTGATCACCAGGCACGATGGCACGAACTCCTGCAAGAGTTCAATTACACCCTCATTTACAAACCCGGCAACACGAATGGACGTGCCGACGCTTTATCCTGTTGTTCAGATCATGGCGACGCAGTCGATAAATTAAACGAGAACATCACGGTTTTTCCTTCTGATGTTCTTCGTTCCTCTTCCTTATCTATCCCTGTCGAACTAACCTCCCCAGATGCCCGTTTACCTTCCAAGGGCTCCTCCTCTGCCGCAGGTTTCGACCTGTGTTCCACCGAGGGTCTTGACATCCCCGCCCACGATCAATGACTCATACCCACCCATGTCAAGATTCAACTTCCCCTCAGTACCTACGGCAGAATTGCACCCCGCTCAGGCCTCGCCTTCAGGCACAAAATTGATGTCATGGCCGGAGTCATTGATGCTGATTATAGGGGAGAAATTGGTGTAATCCTGTTCAATCATTCCGATTCCTCCTTCCACGTCTCTAAGTTTGACCATATCGCTCAACTAATTATTGAAAAAATAGAAAACCCCACATTGTCAGAAACCAAGACTCTTGACGAGTCAGAACGAAACGATAAAGGGTTTGGCTCTACGGGAGTCCAAGCCATCTCTTCCACGTCTCTCACTCCTAACTTTGAAACTAAATTATGCATGAAATCCTCTAGGTTAAACGTTGACGCAGTCAATGAGTACGAATACTATGCAACAAACAGACTTTTTAGAAATTCGAACGGCATCATTTTTGTGCCCCTTTCTCTTCGTAACGAACTTATTTCCATTTTTCACAATTCTCCAGTCGCAGGTCATCCTGGCCGCGACCGTACGATAGTGTCAATTCGCAAATTTTACTGGTGGCCTGGAGCCACCAAAGACATTTCTATGTACATCGACCACTACCAGGTGTGCTCCCTCACAAAGGGATCGTCAAAGCCACCGGCAGGTAAACTTCTGCCCTTACCCATTGCTTCCCATTTATGGGAGGACATTTCCATTGACTTTGTAACCGGACTTCCCCTTTCACTTGGTTTTGATTCTATAGGGGTCGTCGTGGACCGTTTTTCTAAAGAGATTGTTCTTTTTCCCTGTATGAAAACCACTTCTTCCTCGGACTTAGCTTCTTTATTTAGAGATCATGTTTGGTGAAACGGGACCAAGACCAAAGCGAGTATAACCTAGTTAATAGATTGTAGGAGTGTATTGATAGAGACGACACGTGGGATGTTGGTGTCGACGATGATGACGATGAGAACATTGTATTGATTGATAGGCAAGGAGACGAGGTAGCAACGTAGCATCCGATTACGAGGATGAGGTGGCAGAAGTGCAATGGTATGGAAAGGAGTAGTAATCAAGAGTCCAGGCCCCAAGTGGAGAGTAGACAAGTGAATAGGACTAAGGAAGAGACGACGAGAGGGAATGGTATATATATGATACTAAGGTGGTTTAGGGCAGGTCATCTGAGTCCTAAATAGTTGAGGGCCGGTGAGGGAAAGTCAATGATAAGAAGACATGAGGGAAACGCAAGGTGACCGTGAGGCATGACATCATAGATAAGACGAGAGTCTGGACCAAGTCTAGACTCGAGTCACGTGTTGTCTCACGGTCACATGTGAGGTCATGTGACGAAGAAGAGCAGAAGGTCACGTGATCTGAAAAAGGAGTAAGTCAGGTGACTTGGTCACGTGACTGCGAAAGTGAAAGTTGTTAAGTATGATTAGGTGAAGAAAATGAAAAGCGTAGCGTATGGGTCCTGAACTATAACATTTGGTGTCTCCACGGACTTCCTAACACTATTCTTTCCGACAGAGGACCTCAATTCGTCTCGGAGTTCACCAGAGAGTTGCCTAAAGTCTTGGGCATACAGCAGAAGCTGTCTACGGCGTACCATCCACAGATGGACAGGCAAACGGAACGGATCAATCGAGAGATCCTCGCTTATCTACAGGCCTACGTGGCCAAAAACCAGGATTCTTGGGCATCGATGCTAAAGATGGCTCAATTTGCACACAACAATGCTATCTCAACGGCAACCGGAACTTCGCCGTTTATGATCACACGAAACTACGCACCTCGTATAGGGAGCGAACCCACAACGATCACTAAAACCCCTGGGAGGTCGTTTGCTAAAACTCTTGGATGCTCCCATGACGAGATTCGAGAAACACTAAAGAAAACACACAATTGGATGTCGCACACACAAGAATCCAAACGCTCCTCCGCCCCCACATACTCCATCGGTGATCTCGTCTGGCTCTCGACAGATCATCTCTCCCTTCCCTATCCAGCCCGTAAATTAACACAAAAATTCATTGGACCTTACCGTATCTCCGCCGTTCTCCCTAATGCCATCACCCTCGTCCTCCCTTCATCCGTTTCCATCCACCCTACCATCAACATTTCCTGCGTTAAACCCTATAAGGCCCCGCTAGCTGGGCAAAACGTGTATAAATCTGACGCTGTCACCGTGACAGAAGATCATCACGAAGAATACGAAGTGGATCATATCGTCCAATCACGTCTCTACCGTGGAAAATTGCAATACCTCATCCATTGGAAAGGATGGGACAAGGTGGATCGCACCTGGGAACCCGCCATAAATCTAAAACACGCCCAAGACGCAATCAACAACTTTCACGCAACTCATCCTGCGGCTCCACGCCCTATCCACGGGATCTCCGAAGATCAATTTACGTCTCTCTTCTCTCCGTTCTGTCCCTCCTATTCGGAATTCACCAACTCAAGACTGGATCTCGAAGCTGGTGAATGGGGGGTAGTGTTATAGTTCTGGACCTCATGCTACGTTTTTCACTTTTATTCATCTAGTCATACTTAGCAACTTTTCACTTTCGCAGTCACGTGACCCAGTTATATGACTTGACCCCTTTTAGGATCATGTGACTTTCTGCTCTTCTTCATCACGTGACCTCACACATGACTGTGGGACAACACGTGACTCGAGTCCGGACCCAGTCCAGACCCTCGGCTATCTATGATGTCACGCCTCACGGTTACCTTGCTGTTTCCGCATGTCTCCTTATCTTTGTCTTTCCCTCACCGGCCCTCAAGTATTTAGGACTCAGACGACCTACCCTAAGCCACCCTAGTATCATATATATACTGTCCCCTCTCGTCGCCTTTTCCTTAGTCCTATTCATTTGTCTACTCTCCCTTGGGGGCCTGGACATTTCGTTTACCACTCCTACCATTGCACTTGCTGCTTCATCCCCGTCAACGGATGCTACGTCGTTTCTTTGTCTCAATACCATCATCGTCTTGCACTATCCTGCCCACTGTCATCTACGACACCAACTCACGTACCATCGTCTCTATAAGTTCCCTCGTCATCCCTACCGGAAGTTAGGTCTAACTCGTCCAAGTCTCTCATCCGGTTTCAGTGGGTAAAAGAAATCATTTTATTGACCCAGTCAATGAGTGGGTTGTGGCGTTTAAGCCAATCGTAACCTAGATAAATACTGTGTATTCCAAGGTCAATAATTATAGTGTCAACACTCTTGAAATGTTGGTTGTAAGAGAAGATGAAGGAAATGTAGTCCGTAATATTACTATGTGAGGAAGAGGAGCCATTGGCGTTGGAAATGGAACACGGGTGGAATAGTTTTTGGGTGGGCATTTTCAACGATTGTACCCATTTTTTATCAATGAAAGTGTGGCATGCACTGGAGTTGAGTAGAGCTTTTTTATGTGTTTTTTGCCATTTGGAGTCATTTTTGAAGTAAACCTGTAGATCGATGTTGAATTCGTCTCCATCTGATATTTGTCTGTTTAGTATAAGGTTAAGGTCAGGGGAGGTTTCTGACAAAGAAGAAAGATTTTTATTTTTATTTTTTACCAAGGGAGAATTAAGCACACTATTTTTTAATTCCTGTGCTGCACTTTTTGAAGACGCTCCTTCGGAATATGTAGCAAGACTAGATAAATTGTTCAGTGAAATCTTGTCATCCGACCCACTGTCCATCTCTCCAAGCACAGAAAATCAGTTAAGTGTAGGAGAAGAAAAGGAAGAAGAAGATAAAGTAAAATTACATTGGTTGGAATGTTTGGATTTAAGGTCCTTTGCCAAATGAATACCTCCCTGGTTCATTTGGCCATGTCTTTTCCCTTCAACCCTTCAGCAGCGAGTTGTTGAGCCTGTGTCGTAAATAGGTCGAAGTAGTAGGCCCTGGCTTCTTTATTTTGCCAGGCCGGAGTAGATGAGAAAGTGGTGGTGGGGACAACAGGCAGTGTAGATGTTATACCTGTTGTCGGGGCAAGTTCAATTTCTTGTATGTTGGTATAAGGGGGAATGTAGTGGGTTTTGCCTATAGTCGGGTCGAAGACAGGATGACTGCAGGGCTTCCTTGGTTCCTTGCAGTTGGCCAATAGATGACCAACCTTGTTACAGTTGTAACATTTGCAGGTTTCGGTTTGCGATTGAACAGCCCACATATCCATCGATGCCCCCTGACCAGGCTGCATACCGACCTCGGTAAATCGAGGCTTGTCCCGAGGTCTGGTTGGAAGATTTTGCCTTTCAAGGCACATGGTAGTGAATGTTTTGCTGATCTGGTTGGCTTCCTTCTGCCACATTGCCAAGGTATCCTTGATAGGCAGGTTGTATATAGACAACTGAAAGTATATTTGGTAATCAAGCTGCTCTTTGTATAGTCGTAGTGCAGCAGAGTTGGTTATGGCCAAGTCAGCATCCTTGTGGAGCAACTCAAATTGTTGTGTAAAGATCTTCACGGGGAGATTGCCTTGTTTGAGCACTACCAAAGATATGTACACTTCTTGTTTTAACATGTTGATTTGGAAGAAATTTTCGATTTCTTTCTTGAGTGTTGCCCACGAGGGCCACATGAGGGTGGACGTTGTGAGAGTTGATCCCAGCTCCGTGTATTTCTCCATTGTGATATGGGCAAAGTTTTCTGCCTTCCCATTCATTCGCAAGAGAACTGTAGCGGCTCGTTGACGGTTGTCTAACCTGTCGTGACGCTGCACCCAAATTTCTACTCACACCTACCATGAGCGGAAGGTGTTGCGATTGCTATCCCAGGTGCCAGGCTTGGCAATTAATTTTGCTGGTAAACCAGCCCTTTGATATACCAGGAGCGGACCATCAAATAATAGGCTTAGTGGTTCACTGTCTGCGTCAGTGTGATGATGAGAGGGAGGAGGAGGAGCAGCAGTCTGGGCGGTGATGGAAGCTTATAACATATTCTGCATGGTGGTCATGGCGTTAATGACGTCTTGCCATGTCAGGCCATCTGGGGTTATGCCTGACATTCTAGGGGAGGAGGGTGTGATAGATGGAGAGGAAACTGCGGGTGAATTTATCCTCAGTGATACCAGGATGGGCAAGTCAGAGCGCTGCGTGGACGCAATGATGAGAGGTTAGTTGCTTCTTCTGTGCAGATGTATTTGGTAAGGCAGCTGAGGTTATGTCGGTGTCGGTGGCGTTTAACAGGTAGAGTGATGGTGGGAGTGGGAGAGCAGTGGCGATGGAGTTCTGCTGAAAGAGGGAATGGAGGTGCTGTAAGTACAGGCTCAAGCAGGTTGTTGATGTGAATATATCTGTGGAAGAGAGCTATGTCGTCTTTGACTGAAAGGTTGTTGTTGGGGTTGATGTTGTTAGGGTTCTCTGGCAACAAATAGTTGGCGGGCGGAGGTGTGGGTTGACAGTTCAAAGTGAAAAAGTCGATGGCATTTTCTTCTCTTCTGCGTTCATAGCGGGAGAGGAAATGAATGCGTATAAAGGTTCTAATATGTAAAAAGGGGTGTTCGAGGGAACAGGCCTTTGGTAGTCCTATTCAAGTGTTGACAGACGTTGAACCTTTAGGGCAAGCCTAATCTTTGAGTGATAGATTGGGTGAGTGATACTTGTACAAGGAGACAATGTTGGTAGTTGTTGGTGTAGACAGCGATAACAATATAGAAGTTTGCAATAGGGATGTAAAGTAAACACAACAATAGCATCCGTTGGCAACAGTGGATGAGTCTGGCAAAGAGGAGTGGATTGAAGAAGATGAAGAGAGTGGTAGACAAGTGTACAAGGCCCCCTACTAGAGGGGAGGAGATACAATGAATAGGACTAAGGAAAGAGAACTAGATGACAGAGGGACAGGTTTATATAGTGAAAGGTGGCATGATTAGGGCAGGTCGTCTGAGTTCTAAAAGGTTTAGGGTATGTAAATAGAAGTATGATAAGGAAAACATGTGGAAATAGCAAGGTGTTTATGAGGCGTAACATCATAGATAAGGTAATGGTCTGGACCCTTGGTCTAGGCCGATGTCATGTGATCCCCAGGTCACATGATTGGTCACGTGATATGAAGTGAAGTGAAGTCATGTGCCTGTACAGTAGAGGAGTCATGTGATCAAGATCACGTGATCCGAAAAAGAGAAAAATGATAAATCCAAATCGTAGAGTACGAAGAATTGAAAATGAGACATTACGGGTCCTGAACTACAACATTGTTCTTGCTCTCATTGTTATGGAGCACTGCTGCAACATAACATGTTGACAAGAAGACCATCAAGGTCATAGATAAAGCAGTGAGGAGTGGGGTCATTGTGTGGAGAGTACCTTTTACAGTAGCATAACTGGCAAGAGGGAAGGCAGCCCTCTACTGTAGTGCTCAGGCAGTTTGAATGTGGAGAACCAGGTAAGAACCAAGTGAATAGACTGGAGGACATCTAGAGTACAGGGTATGGTATATATATGTAGGAGATTGGTTAAGGGCAGGTGTGTACTCTAGTTGAGGGCTGGTATAGAAGGTAGTCCATGAGGTAGACATGAGGTATGAGGTATGACTATGTCATGCCTAGACTGCAGACCTAGACCATGATGTCCTCATGTCATGTGCTTGATTACATGATGTACCTAGGGGTAAGGTATAGATAAAATGTCAGTCCATGGTCATGTGATATAGATAAGGTCACATGACATTATCTAATAAGATAAGATAAGAAGATCATTCATAAAGTAAGTCTGAGTGTATCATAGCGAGTCCAATAACACTCATCATCAAGTTTGAGGTTACATATTGTGATGTGACGTTTGTGATTCATGGGCTGTGGGACATCAGTGTCAGAGCTATACATCATATAATAACATTCTTTATACTTGTTGGATTTGTTAATGGAGAATATGATTGAGAAAAAAAAGACTTATAATTAATTCCGCATGTCACATCATTTGCCAGCTGTTCACCCCAATTGGCATGGATATACTCAAGCATTTGATGAGGATCGAGAACTAGAGAAAGAAAGTAGATGTCAGATAGGTATGACATATCACAAATCCACTTACTCATTGCTATGATATGTGTGTCAGATGTTGTGGTATACTGATAATAATAGAATATTTTTTGCACCCCTGCTTCAAGCATAGCATTGAATCTTATAAACTTCTTGCTCTTTATGCATAATGACCATGCTTTGTGTAGTGTCTTCAAAGCTGAGAGGGCTATATGTAGTGTAGACCCTTGCTCCGATGAGAATGCATGTTGTGCATTCTCTGCAAACTAATGCAAATAGTGTCATGTCAGCATGTAATGAAAGGAAAGACAGGACATACCACAAGAAGGGCCAGAAGGAGACAAACTTGATCCTACTCCTCTTCTGATAACTGGAGACCCAGAATTTTGTGGCGCTTCTCTGGGTCATTCCCATGATCCTTGAATGCAAGCTGTTCAACAAAGGTGTTGACATCCTATATTAGCAACATCAGCAAGTGTAAACACATGAGCATTGTCAAATATACAATGACTCCAAAAAGCATTACAATATTTGATACTTTTGTAGTGTAGGTAGAATAACATTTGATAGCGTGGGAATTACGCTTAGCTATAGTGGAAGCATAGGAGGTATAGACCCTTGGCTACCAAACGGTCCCTGGATCATATGATTTGGCCCAAGGGGTGGGAAGATATGAGTATTTTAAAGCAGACATGTCATTGTAACACTTTTTGTACTTTTGAGATAGATAGTATAAACCTATTCAAATAATAGGATAGTTGCTGTTGTTTGGCACTACAAATAAACATACACATATAAGTATAATGTCTGAGTTTAAAATAGTTCCCACACTTCTTGATTCTCAACCATTATTATCATAAGATCCCTCTCCATTACCTAGAAAAACACTATTTTTTCTTAACTTGATACTGGCCACTTAGTTTGCTCTATCTCATCCTCCACTGGTTTCAGCACTGCTACCATCTCCAGACTTTGTTTCAAAGAGTGTTTTGATTTGTAAAAGTCTATTGGAGGCCATCCATCCAAGCTTTCCTCCTCCAACATTCACTATGCCATTTATCTTATCACATCTCAGAAGGCTGAGAATGCTGTCTAGGTGACAAAAACACACTCTGGAATCATCAATCAACCTCTCCATCCCAATACCATTGATCTCCACTTGAAAAAGTCTGACATGAAGACTGTAGTTAAGTCCAAATGCAAATGCCCTCTACTCTCAGCCAAGCATTGTAAGGCCCATTTAGACTTTGCCTATGCCCATAGAAATTGGACTATGGATGATTGACAGAGGGTAGTATGGTCTGATGAGACCAAAATTAATCGCCTAGGGTCAGATGGATGCAAATGGGCATGGAAAAAGTTAGGTGAGGGGCTCAGTAACAGATTAGTAGAAGGAACTGTTAAGTTTGGTGGTGGTTCCATAATGATGTGGGGCTATATGACTTGGCAGGGAGTTGGATTTGCCACCAAGATTGATGATAGGATGGATGGGGATCTCTATCTCCAAAATTTGAAGGATGAGCTCCAGCAAACCCTTAACTATTATGGGCTCAATCCTCCTGATACCATCTTTCAGCAAGATAATGATCCAAAACACACCTACAAAAAGGTCAAGGAATGGCTAGAGGAGCAGGAGTTTAGGACTATGGACTGGCCTGCACAGTCTCCAGACCTTAATCCCATTGAACACACTTGGGGCTACCTTAAAAGAAGACTTGCCGAGCATGAACATCCTTCTAAGGGTATTTTGGAGTTATGGGAGAGAATTTAAGTGGAGTGGGAGAAGATATCAGTAGAGGAGTGTCAGAAGTTGATTGAGAGTATGCCTGGAAGGATTCAGGCAGTGATTAGAGCCAAAGGAGGATATACCAAGTATTGATTTTGTACAAATACCCTAGTCCATCTCAAAAGTACAAAAAGTGTTACAATGACATGTCTGCTTTTAAATACTCATATCTTCCTACCCCTTGGGCCAAATAATATGATCTAGGGACCATTTGGTAGCCAAGGGTCTATATCTCCCATGCTTCCACTTTAGCTAAGCGCAATTCCCATGCTATCAAATGTTATTTTACCTACACTACAAAAGTATTAAACATTGTAATGCTTGTTGGAGTCACTGTACTTACCTTCTTGAGTTTGAGTGCATAGACAAACGAGCCTGAGATACTTGTCAGTGTCTGGCAACTCTAATTACACACAAGAATCCTTAGTACCTTGACAGAGATGGCACAAATGAGGCCAATCAGGTCTCAATTCCCTTTGTCACTTGAGACAATGATGTTAGCATCAGATAAAGAGGGGTCATAATGGTTTGAGGTGCTGTAGGTCATAAGGAAAGCCTGTGTGGCCAGATTGATAACATGGGCCATACAGCTGTGACAGAAGTACATAGTAGTTAAAAGATATATGAGCACTAGATATCATGACTGACTCACTATAATTGTTGCTTCACCCTATCAAAAAGCTTACCCATTTCGGATGTGAGAAGGATGAGGTGTCATTGATGGACATATATTACTAACAGATCACTTACCCTATGAGTTATACTGAGGTGCTTGACTACTTCATACAGCATCTGCCTAAGACAGATTCCATTGTGTGCATTGTTGAGCTGAATGAACACAATAAGGCCAGTTTGAAGGGTCCAAATGTGGGGCATGTTCTCTTCAATCCATGATGCAGTGATCCCTGTTCTGAGGGCTTGACCGGGTCTAATGAGAGTATAGAGTTTACTCAGTCTCAAATGGTAGTACCAGACTCTATTCACAAACCTAATGAGAGTACAGAGTTTACTAAGGTTTAGTCTACTAGAGGAAGACAAGATGGTGGAGGGTTGCAAGGTAGTAGCTGGTGCAGTAGTGGATATTGAAGGAGGGATGTTTGACATTTTGGTGTTATGTGTATGTTAAGGACTTTCTTGGAAGCTAAGTTTGAGCAAGGCTCATAATCTTTTGTTCTGAGGGCTTGACCAGGTCTAATACTCTTATGAGTACAGAGTTTACTCAGTCTCGAATGGTAGTACCAGACTCTATTCACAAACCTAATGAGAGTACAGAGTTTACTAAGAATCATTAGTGAAATGATAGGGAAGTCTAAGTAAAAATAGTCTTACCGCAGTCTCAAATGGTAGTACCAGACTGAGGTGTGATAAAGGAAAAACTCTGTACTTCTAAGGTAAGTGATTACCTAGTACATCCTCATTGTCCATGCATCAGCAATTTACAACAGTGACAACAAGGTAGCCATCACAGTTTGATGCTTGCCATGTGTTGCAGGTAGGGTTGATTCGCCCTTGAATGTTCTGGCTCTATTGTATTGTGTTAGTTAAGTATTGTGTAAGGATATGCATACATACTGATAGTTTCTTTTTGAGCAAGAGGAAGTCAAACTTGGGTTTCTTGATGATGAGTTCACATGTCATGATATGACCAGGTGCCTTGATCTTGTTGGGAGCACATGAGATGATATCAAGCAATTTTTGGAACATTGAATGTTCCATACAATGGATAGGCTGTAGCATTGGTTTTTAGTGAGTTGATTGCTGTGTGTGGAATTGCTCACCTGGTCTATTGTGACAAGCCACTCAATAGTGGCATTACAAAATGCAAAGTTGGAATATTGAATGATTGTGCCCACTAGCATGAGATGGTTGTTAAGGGATGGCTGTCTACTGATGCTGGTGCCAGATGAGGTGGTGTCACATTGATGAGCTTCTTTGTCTTGCCAGCATTTGATGTCCATAGGTAATATAGATGTGAACCCATTTTTAGCAGCCCACTTCTGATATATCTTCTCATATGCTGCTTGCTGATGACACCACAATGTGGTGTTTGGTTGATGATAGTGACCTGCTTTTTGAGTTGTTTACTAGTACATACATACAGTTAACAAAGATTTGACAATGCAAAGAAAAGGAAACACACCTATAGACATTATTGAACCTTCTTGTCATCCAAGTTAAGGTATGGAGTGGAGAAATGTGTGTTGATATCTTGAGTGTGTTCAGCCCATCCCTTCTTGGCTGGCTCATCTACTTTGATGACCTGGACATCCTTGAGCAGGCCATTGGACCTGGTAGGAAGGGCCCCATCACAGACAGACCTACTGGTTTGTGACACTGCACAACTCAGATCCTTCTAAAGCCCTACAAAATGTTGTGAGAAATCAGTAGACAGTCACTGCAAACTCACTTTTTTTTCTTTTTGGGTGGGCTCTCAGTGTCAGATTCCACATCAGATATGGCAGTGCCAATGTTGAGAACTTTCCAAGCCCATTTTGAGCTAGCTTCACTGCCAGATGCAAGTGGATTGTTGCCTTGAGCAACACCTTCAGGTGGCCACATTGCTACCTGAACTTTTCGGTGGGAGGCAAGCTCCAAATCGGCAGCGTTCTTAGCACATGTTACACATGCTGATGGTGCAGCTGTATGTTTGGGCCAGCAAGGCTGTTTGGTGTCAGACATATTCCCTGTAATAAGTGAACAAATGGGATTGGTAGACGAAATGAAAATTTCATATCTGTATACCATTTATAGCTATTGGCTGTTGCCAGTAACAGGAATATGCAATCTTCTGCAGGCTTCAGGGCTTCTGAAGCCTGGCTTGGCTTGGCTTATGGTTTCTTAAAATGGCAAGCCAAGCTCTAAGCTCCACCAAGCCTCTAATGTGGCCCAGCTTGGCCAGGCTTTTTGAGGCCTGGCTTGATCAGCTCAAGGCTTTTAGGCCAGGCCACAGAATCACTACTTCTCACTGTTTATGTTGAGAATAGTATGAGAGTTAGCATTTGCCTACTCTTTAGAAACTTTATTTTTCCTAGGTTTTTAATAAAGATGTCTGTGAACTGTGAATTAGTGTCAATATAATATTGTAGAATATGAACATGTTTTGTTCTTCCTTTTTATGCTAAGAAGATAGCTTCTTGGTTATCTATGCACATAGGTATGTGCTCAAGTGGTATTTTGAACTTTTTGAAGAGATTATGCCTCACTATAATTGTTTAGCACATTCTGTCATTCCATAACACTCAGCTTCAGTAGATGAAAGCTGGACACACATTCATCATCTGGAAAGCCAAGAGACTATTCTATTTGCAAGAAATATAGCATATCTGGTTGTTGAATGAGAAGTTTCAACATATCCTGCCTAATCTATATTAGAAAAAGCAATAAGACCAGAATTGTTACCTGTCACTATGTATTTGATACATGAGGTCTCAGAATGTGATAGATAATAAATAATCTGAATCACTTTCTAAAAATGTTCTTTTCATGGATTAGAAGAGTATTACAACATTTTGATAACTGCATATAGTATGTAATGTCTGGTCTAGTTCCAAGCATGATGTAAAGCAAGGATCCAATAACTGATTGATAATGACTATGTAGAGATGAATTCTTTTTATCTTTGTTTGGTCTAG
>JBBPQR010000202.1:0-14960 GCA_038092615.1 Boletus sphaerocystis | reverse complement strand
CTTGGCCACATCGCGATGAGCACAGAGAAGTGATAAGTTCGAGTTGGTAGTGGCAAGTATACAGGGTATTACGTGGGAAAATTAGATTCCCTTCCGACCACATTGATCCGCTTCAACGGCACCACCGAACGTAGCCAACCCCCTTCTCATCGCATACGGCAGTCTAAACCGCGTCGCTACTTCGGTTTGGTGCTCTATCGACTGCATACTCGGCGCAAAAATGCGTGGCCCAGCGCAGGCTGCTTGCAACGCCCCGAGGCTGTCTCGGAACCACAAAAATCCTTTGTAGTCCGATCTGCGGGACGAGTGTGTATGGGGGCACATATTCTGCTACCAGCAATAGTATCCAACTTCAGGGCGTTTCCGGCGTTCAACGTGGGCAAGACCAGATTGGCGATACCGGTTGGTACATTTGGGGATGTAGAGAAACGAATCAGTGTGCGGCACAGTAGTAAGTCGGTCGTTTTTGGTAAAAGAGTCTATGGAACACGCTGAATCGTAGTTCTCCCGAGTCGACGATGACAAGGCCGGGAATCCCGGCATGCGTCTTGTTGATGAGGACGACCGGTGCCGCTTCTGCGATGAACAGTGTCGGTGCGTTCTCGTTGGGGGTGTGTGGGTTCCTATCGTCGATGTAGTCACTGCAACGTTTCGATATATAGTCAAAACGCACCCATCCACGGTATAATCTTGGGGAGAAGTGCCGTACAAGTACCTCGGATCGAAATCGACCGCGAGTTGCCGCAAGCCCTGGGTTATGCTACGGCCATAGGATGTGACGACAGTGTTGTTCGACATCGTGGTGTGGTACTATAAACCGCGTCGTCTCACAATGCTTAAGAGCGCGACATGATTCAGCAGCGCAACTCTATTCCAACCGAGATATCTCCGAGTGAACGATATGCTGTTAATGTTTCGAAGGTTCGCGCCTATTATCCACTTTCAGGAGCGCTTACACTCATCCAACCTGTTGAATGATAAGTTTGAGCTGACATCCATGGGGGCAGGTACCAATCGTTTCCATGTAACGACCGCTCTGCAGGGCCGTGGACCCCCCATCATATTGTTGACAGTCACAAACGTGAGTATATCCTATGTATGCGCTAATTAAAAGAGGGTATGGTGCGCCAATGTAACGCCGATACATACCACCGAAAATCAAGACGGGCGTGAAAGGATGCACGACCCTGATAGCATGAAAGACAACGGTCCCAGGCCCTGAAATCAGATATCCGTGTCGGAGAAGCTCGCGAGTCGGAGTCGCGACGAGGATTATAGCACACACCAAACCAAAAGGAATATATCTGGCTGCTCCGCGATCATGCATGGCAAATGCAGTAGAGATCGGTAAAGTGTACTACCCGTCCGCGCGTGATCACTGTTAGTATCATGATGTAGCGTCGTGGCATGCACACCTCAGGTTCCTAGCATCATACAAGTTGCTCATTCTGGGTACAGACACATGTTCGTGTTACACAAGATAATACTGATCTGCTTGTTCTCACACATCATACACAATTCTCGCACCAACCCATGCGTAGGGATAGTTGTGATTGTACCAGTTGCGCACGCTGCGCCGCTCAGCGATCCGCGGCATCGTGGCATAAGATCCTCCCAACTATCAAGAGAAGTTGAACGAATAGAAGAGAAGGAAGGTTCAGGACGACGTACCACGATCTGGTGATGGCCATCAAAAAAATCAGCTGTGTACCTAGTCACGAGGGTCACGAACTGAATGCATGTCAAATGGATCTTGCTCACCCTGGGTACAGTTGAGATGGAACAAAGCCCTCAAACTCTTCCAGTATGGTCGAGGTCCATTCCCACACACCGCCGTTGTGTCCTTGCCCATCGTACTTCTCTATCCCGGTCGTAGCACTGACCCAGCATCCCGTTAGTAAACCCAGATACTCGAATGTGTACGGGATCACGTACGGGACAGGATGCCAGTTCCTAAACCCGATATTCGCACCGCCCTCGTAGCCACATACAAACCTATCCAAGAACACCCGAAGTTCTGGTTCGGTAGGGAGTCGTCCACCCTTGGCGCTTGCATACGCAGTCAGGTTGTCATAGGAGGTGAGAACGGGCCAATCCCAAGCAATCTTCATAGACACGGGGCCATAGAGAGTGCGAACTTGAATCTCTCCGTTCTCGCCTTTCACCCAGCTAGCAGGGAGCTTGGCCATGTTCTTCCCGGTACCCACGTAGAACTCGAAAAATTCACCGTTGGTGACGGGCCGCCAAGAGATTCTGAAGGCATCAACGGAAACTCGGCGGGATGGACTCTCGTTATCCCAGCCGAAGACATGCCCTTCCAGATCCAGCGCTTTAACAACATCATCGGCTTCTATGTCGTCAATGCCGAGAGTAACGGTGGTGGCTCCAATGGCGACAGTAGGAGAAGAAGGCGTAGGAGCAGCATTCCACGACGCAAGCAGTGAGTCCCATGGGGGTAGAAACCCTGGGGGTGGAATTGTTCCACTCCCAGCTCTCTGGATAAGCATGTACAACAAGGTCTGACATCGGGTCAAAACGACATCCAAAGATGCACGAAAAATTAAATACCTCAATGTGTAGTCCCTCGTGTTCATATGTCATAAAGAGCACTCGAGCAATCTTTCTCGTCAATTGGACAGTGCCGCTGGATATATTCGTGTATAGCTTCGTGAGCCGCTCACGTACACGCTCCCTGAATGAGAGAATGCTACTGAGCGAAGGCCAATCTTCGTTGTTTTGTGGGCCAGAGTGGGCCTGACAATACTATTAGTTCCTAGAACGAACGGATGGAGAGAAGCGAACATGGCACTGGGTTGGGTCGTCTACGTCAGGGTCAATATCTCTCTATTTGTGGACAGGACATTGAGCGGTGTCCAACACGAGGTAAGACAACCTACTTCAAAAATAAACTACATTACAAGAGTGAGTAAGAATCAGTGTATAAACGGCGAAACATAACCGACCTTGCACTCCTCGGGTTGAGTATGAGACTCCTGAAGCAGACCGGAGAGATGAATATCCAAGAATGTGGGAATGTGGCCAAGATAAAACAAGCAAATGTGACGGAGATCAATAGGTTTCTCGAAAAGCATGGATGATGGAATCATCCGAAGGGTGACGAAGTCCCATGCATTCCACATGTCTTGCCAATCTCGCATGCTCGGAACACCAAACTTTGCGCCGATGATGTTCTCTGTGGGTGTGGCGGGTGACAACGGCAAGGAGAACATGAATGGTGGACGCTCTAGCAACCACATGGAGTAGCGTGACGTGGTATCCATCCAACGTTGGATAGGTCGCAAGTTGGCATCAGCGAACAATATATAGGCGTCTTTCTCCGAGTACTAAGGAAGAGGTAACAATGAGTATCAAGAATCTGGCATCTGGACAACCTGTTACCTTTACAGACAACGCTATGTCGATAAGTTCGTCTTTGGAGAAATGGACCTCTTCGTTAGTGCCCGGTATAGTGATGCGGTGAGGATGCAGGCACTTGTAGGATGCCTTATGGGCACCTGGAACAACGTGAGCAGGGTAACGATGACTCCCAATGTTCTGAGATACTCACGGGCGCCTTCATCATAAGAGTTGCTATATTCCCAATTACCCAGATCAAAGAGTTCCGAGTCACCGAGAGCGGTCCCGGCTGCCTTAAGGCCATTCATAATGAAGTTTGCGACATGACCCTTGGAATCGTTGTAAGCAACCTCTATTTTCTCGCGGTCATTGTTATGGTCTAGACCAAGCAAGAGAGTATCTCCGTAACCAGCGCGCAAAGGCAACGAACGAAGGAACTGAGCATCTTCTCCTCGTGGAAAGTTGCCGAGAGAGGAACCTAGGAATAGGAGGTGAAGTTGCGGGTGTCCTGGGGTGGATGACTTCGTTGTGTCAACATCTTGGGTGATTCCTTTGGTGGTCGCAGGTGATTCAGAGGAAGGATCCAGAACATGATCGTTCTGATGCGTATAACATTCAGGCGACGGGCTGCCACTATCGAGATGAAAAGCATTGTCAACCATCTCCTGTAAGCCTCCCTGGAGTATAAAAGCGACGCCGTTTTCATAAGTGCCAAGCAGTCCTTTTACTTCAATCTTTCCCTGGACAGCGGGTCCTACGTCCGAATTAAGCAACTGAAACAGACTCCGCTCAATCTCTCGCTCTTGAAGATCGAGTGCAAAGAATATCGCAAAAGGGATGGTGGGTGTTCCGGACACCGAACCAGCGAAAGCATGCAGTATATGCGAGGTCTTTCTGAGGGACCTGTGATACGTATCAGCGACACCATAAATGAAAGAGAATACATGTGGATCATTCTCCGTATGGGAACAACATTTTGTCTGAATGACACGGCGTGACTCACCCTGCGCCAAGCTCTAGTAAAACTGAGGGTCGTAGTGAGTTTCCATCGCTTGCCAGCGAATGGCTTTGCATGATTCGAACAATTTCGGAAGCATATCTTCGAAGTATTTCTTCCTCGGCGCCAAACAAGTAGTACTCTGGTGCATCTGTCGTAATTTTATCATAAAGTCTGAGCCCGCGCTCGTCGTACAAAAGTAGGCTGAGCAACGATTTCGCATTGGACGATGCATTGAGGTTCCTAATGATAATGCTTGGGATGTCCTGCTGGAGTGCCCCAACGCTGTTTCGATAGTTTCGTATGTCAAGGACGTGAATTGCAGCACTTGCATTGCCCATGGTCGCGAGGTGTGAATGTGAAGGGTGGCTCCTGCCAGCAGTGGGGGTCAGTTACATCTTGCCCCCATTTACCTTTTGACTAGCTAGGTGTGGTGCTGAAGAAGCGGGAACCTTCTTAAAGCCGACCAGAAGCTAGTCAAAGCTCAGCTCAAACGTTTGATAAGAAGGAGCCCGCCATATGGGCCACGTTTTGCCAAAAGATGACCGGAAGATGCCAAGAGATCCTTCGGTTGGGTACCATCCGTGATCATCGGGTCAAAGCGCAGTATTCTTTCAAGCGTGCTGCCGACTTGCAAGACGGAAATTACGGTGGATAGGGTAAAACTATTACCAGGATGATATAACGTTGGGTGCGGGATGAAAAATTGGGTTCGACGTTGCAAGGCCATATCGATGAGGAAGGCACTGTCATTGGTGGAGACTCAGGCATCGCCTCTAATTCTTCCAATGCGATACCCGATTTGGCGCAACATGAGATATGCAGCCTGGTCTCTCTCGAGATGCCAAGCATCACATCGACAGCAGCGGAGATGGGCTTGAAATGGGACTTGGTAGGTAATAGCCAATGCGACCATGCGGACAAAAGTGAGCTCTGAGCTTCGATGCAATCCCCTTGACGGTTTTTGCAGTATACAACATTCCAGTTTTGATAAATGTCATCGACGGATTGTATCTAACCGAATACATCGAGGTCATGAGTGGGATGTGGGATGATGGACACGAGCTTGTGTTCCGGGGTATCAGCGCCGTCACGACGCTGGTTCCGTATTGGCACCCATGCGTTGCGAACGTCCTCGGATCAGCCTGTTCGGCGATGTTTAGTGTTGTTGGTAATAATAGGATTGAGGGTTGGAGTACAACTATCGACCAACCTGGATGCCCGCACCTCCACTTGACTCTGAACCAGCTATAGTTAAAACAGCAGTCACGTTCGTTGACAGAGCCACTGCAGTAAGAAGGCGTACAACTTCAAGTTGTCCAACATTGTTTATTTCCAAAGCCCCCTGCCAAACATCCAAAACGGGTCATGAACGCCTCCAAGTTCTGATTCCATCAACTGGCAAACTGACTTGCAGCAGAAAACAATGTCCTCGTCGTCCGACTCGGATCTCGAGACCGGAATCACAGAGAAAATCGCCCTCAAGAGACCAAGAAAAAAACCAATCCGACCATTGTCGTCACCACAGATTACGGAAAAAACGAGGGAGACGACCCACGTCAGGCATATGAACCTCCCAAGGGTGCGGTATTGCTCGACCACACCATCGACGCCGGCATGTTTGAGTGGGATGAGATAAAAGACGATGAACACACTAGGGTTCGGCTCATCTGAGTCCCAGATTCGGTATGCAATTACACTTTCCTCACGACAAATCAAATTCACAGACTGGTAGATCCAACCGAAACATTTAAAGGGACTCGAGATAGATCCACCTTCCTCATCACGAACTGCTCGCATCGGAGGTCTGACACGAAAGCACGCATCCTACGATGTTTGGTCCATCGGCGACGACGACGCAGACGCGGCGGGAGGCGAAGGACTCCGATGTTTCTCCCCAAGAAGAGGACGGTGGTTGATTCGGCCAACAAGTATCATAGCCAACGTGGGTGAACGACATCGAAATAACGGTCTCCGGTATGCCATCATGCTTGACTGTGGGGTGACCGCCGGAGAGTCTTGTTGGACCCGACTAGTACGTGAACGGCAGGTCAACATCAGTTCCAGGATACTGTGACATTGACTTGGAATGAATCACGATATGAGATAAACTTTACGCCGAGGGCAAATGGGGTTGCATCACCCCTGGCTGTTGTAACAGAGCAAGTCGAACGTTGTGCGGATCTGTGGCAATGGTCATAGTTCGTATCAGTGGACTTGCGTATGAGAGCGACAGAATATCTGGCGGTCGAAATCTCTCATGATCCATCGGCGGTGAATCCCTCTAGCCAGTACGATTTTAGGTGACGAGGGACATGTCCGCGGTCATCTTGGCATGTATGACGGGTAGTAGGGAAGGTGTCAGTGCTGGGCTTCGATTACAGCAAGGTAACCCGAAAAAGGTGTCATGGAACGCGGTCCAAGAGTACTATATTGGTTAGTAAAGTCAAGTCAAGTCAAAACAAGTGTCAACCCTCACGGGCAAGCACAATTATTGGTGTACATGTATATTTTTCACATACCCAACAAGTTGCATGGTCGCATTACGGTCGTCTACTCGCTCGTGCTTTTATCCATCACATACCACCATGCGCGGTCTGTATCCCGCAACTCGTCCAAACGCGTCGTCGGCGTCCTGCTAGGGCAAGACAGTGACGGCAAGGCCGCATCAATGTAGCCAACTCGTTTAGCGTCCCATTCGAAGAGGACGAAAAGGATAGCAACTTTACGTGGTTTGTCGTCACAATTTACCGAGCCGATGTACGACATGTTTAAAAAGGTCAACGGTACGTCGCACCTTGCTCAAAGCATCCATTGATCTGACATGGTGGTCAGCTCAAGAACGCATGAAATATCACACGGGACCAAAGCTAAGAGCATCGGATCAAGAGATCAACGAACCGTTCAAGCGGACTATTGCGAAGCCTGTCGTGGCGATCGTTGATGTAAAGATGGTAAATTTTACATTGATAAAGGACATCGTCTTCTTCCTTCACCTTCTCGCTCACACACACTGTCAGCTCTAAAAAAATGCATCACACCACATTGTTAGTTCTGCTCAGCCTTCGATGGCCACCGCCTCAGAGGACCGACCCCCCGTTTACCAGAATCCTCCTCGTCCATCTTATCCGAAGGACGTGCTCAAACATTCCTTCGTACCTTATGGTGCACGGTCCAAGCAGACCCGGTCGGAGGACTTGTCGATGGGGGGTTGATACCACCGAGACCATGGCGGACAAGCTCGCCGGGACAGCACCATCTACCAACGATCATGCCACGAAAGCTAAAGATTCCAAAAGAAGAAAACGTAAAGTGGATGGGGACACGCCTAAAAAATCGAAAAAGCATAAACGAAACCCATCCGTGTGCTGCACCAAATGTCAATGAGCTCCGAGTCGAAGCACAAAATATCTTTCCCTACCAGTTGAACATGTAAGAAGCAAGCATGAAGTTGGGACGCAGAGTATACGTGAAAGTGAAGGTGAGCGACGAACCTGCAGTACGGTCAGGGTCAAAACCATGCAGGATGCACCCCTTCTTATTACCTGTGACGCATTCGCAGGCCGTCGGATCGGAACCGATGAAGATCTCTCTCGACTGGATTTCTCATACATCATTCACCCTTGGATCGACTTTCTCCTCAATCGACAGCCCGTCGGGAGCACAACCGATTCAATCCCCGAGGAGAATATAGGTGTACTAGATGACCAGTCTTATGTGCTAGGTGAATTGCCCTCATCCCGCGGCACCTCATCCACAGCCCCACAGTCACGAGTAGTGTTTTTTTTTTTTTGTGCGCTTTGGGCTGCCATTCAGTGGATGGTCCAATAGATCTATCCAAGATGCTGCATCCGAGCCATTGCTCCCCCGTTCAATTACATCGCCGATAGAGAGCAGATGCGAGCCCTCCAATTGATAGGTCGACTGAGACGAGGTTGGAGTACCCTTGCTCACGCTGAACTGTCATCATGTGGAAGAATACAGAAGGGTCGCTGCAGGGAGTTTGATCACTGTTCGGTGGAGATCACGCCGGTGACATTGGACAAGATACACGGTGTGCGATCGATGCTGGATGCTTTAATAACTTTACGGTTCCTTACGGTTGGTCAGAAGGAGTCGGGGAATGGTGCTTGCACTGCTACAGAATGGGTTAGTTACCGACCAAGAACGAGAACGCCAAAGGCCATAGTACTAATGCACTTCAATCGCCTCGATCTTATCTACCAACTCACTCAACTCAACCTCCTTCCGAATCGAAACCACAATCGTCGCATCCGCCGCAACACGCCTATACTCGACACGCGACTGCGGCCTAAACAGCAGCGCACCAAAGGGCTGTCTCAGACGCACCACCATCCGAAGTGCTCGCGTCGTCTTGTCAAGCGCAGTCCCACCGCGCGCAAATTCTTGGTCGAGCAATGGCCGGATCCACGAATGGACGAGACAGAGATCCTTCACATCCCTCAAGTCGTCTATAGTCTTGATTTCAATGTCTCCAAACGTAGTCGTCCTTGTTTGATATACACGAAGACGTGTCTCGGGATCTGGACCTGAGACGTGGGCGAGATCGCTGATGTGAAAAACAATGCCTGGGAGTCGCAGCCGACTGGCGACCATGGTAGGTGAGGGAAGGTTGTACAGACGATCATATAGTCGCGTGACAACGCTGGTGTCGGATAACGATGACCGTAGCTCTGTCACTGTCCGATCTAGGTCGGTCGTGTCGATTGGTGAAGGAACCTGGGGCGGTACGAGTTGTTGGTAAACTGCTAGGTCCATTGGTAGGCAGCTGTTGTAGGTACCTGCGGTGCCAGTCCATGCGAGAATAGTCACGTCGCCTGATCCTGACAGAATATACTCCAGGAAACGGCCCACCGCACGATGACCTTCACCATACATGACTGGAATGGCGGCACTGAAAATGCCTAGTAGTGAGTACGCTATGTCTTCCACGAGTGTGGTTTGGCGCGTGGAAGCCAAATTCAGTTTCTCCCGAACTCTTTCCAGGCCAGGATGAAGTACACCCAACTCCGTTGCGGAAACCCCCGACACCTGCTCCATCTCCGAGATGACTGCAGGCGACTCCTTGTGGTTAGACAATGTCAACCCAAGGTATGGCTTCCAGTCCTCCGTATAGAACTGGACAGTCACTGCTGCCAGATACTCTTGGTATGTCCATGCACGAGTATTCCAGATGCTCTCCCGGAGATCGCCAGGCTCTTGTGAATCTGAAAAGACACCAAGAAGGTGTACCACAGTGAGCGAGGAGTTGCGATACCACCTGAACATGGCAACCAATGACTCTTGCAATACCACATTGTTGTCTTTATCGATGCAACATGTGTCACTCCATGCCCATCGAAAGCCGAGAGAATGTGCAAGGGAGCAAAAAGACTGTAGCTTGGTATTTCCAGAGGATACCTCTAGCTTGTAGACGGTGATTCGCTCGACTTTCTGGAGGAGTGGTTCGTCATCTTCCCATCTGTGAGAGAACATCACGTATTGGTAGAACTTCTTGACCTCCCTCCATATACGTGCATCGTCGAGCTTTGTTGTCATGGATGAGACGAGTTCGTTGTAGATTGGGAGTGCCTCGAATTCTTTTGCTTGCTGTTTCTTGTTGGACAGACGACCAGTGGCAGTGTCAATGAGTAGCGGCGGCATGGGACGGATGGTCTCGTCGACAATGCGTCGGATCGTAGGTCTGGCATCGATGTATCGACGACGAAGTTCTAATGTTGATGTCAATCAATGTGGTGGTCCAAGAGGAAATCGCTCACCGCGAATACATTCGTCAGGGGACGACTCCAGTTTTGAGATCATCGCGTCGAATGCTTCGATGGCTTCTACGTAGCGTTTCGCACCATGCAACACTGCATGCCTCATCTCATGCCCCCGATAACATGATGGGTCCAGATTCGTCGCCTGCACAATAATTATATGCAATCTCGTCTGATGTTATTGAAGAGCAGGACCATACCTCGTCGGCATCGCTCAACGCGTCCTCCCACGATTCCATTGACACTCGTACTTTGCTCCGTTTGATCAGGATGTCCATCCGATTGTCTGAGTCAAGCGGCACTATAGTCCCAAGGGAAAATGCAGTAGAGTAGGCTTTGATAGCCTCGCCGTATTTCTCGTTGTTTGATGCTTCATCTCCAATTCTTTCCAGTGAGGTGATACATCGGCTCCTAAACTCTGATTATCGAGTATAAATCTTCATCTCCCAGCTGCAACATCTGCGACATGGATACTCACCAGAAAGCCAATCTATGATAATTTTATCCCCTTTCACGTCCCCGTTTATCGTACCAGAAACCTCGAGAAGCGACATAGCGGCATCGATTATATGACCTTCAGCATATATGGCTTCGCACCGATGTTTCTGTTCGTGTGCACAAAGGGTCTGGATAAGACTTTCAACTTCGTATGTGGAATCAGCGATGGACATAAATGACAGAAGATCAGTTCTGGGAGCGCAAGTGAGGGTGACAATGAACATACCTGAACTGGTTTCCGGCGAAGAAAAATGTGCGCGCAGTGCCCTAACAGTCTCGTTGAGGCTCTGTTCGGCTGCGCGTTGAGCATTGGTGAGTTGGATGCGGAGTTCTCGGACAGTTTTCTCGAGATTTGCTAACATGGATACAAACAACAGAAATCGATCAGGGGGAGGAAAAAATCTGGTCCACAATGAACGTACTCGAATTAGTTTGATGCATACGGTGTGACTCATCCATGCTATCCCTTGCTTGTTGAGCCGCACGTTGAGAATCGGCGAGGTGGATGCGGAGCTCTTGGACGGTCCTCTCGAGATTTGCTAATATACAACAGAAAATCGGTCAGAGAGGGAGGAATCAGGTTCACATTGGACATACTCGAATTAGTTTCATGCATACGGATTGACTCGTCCGTGCTATCTTTCGCCTGCTGAGAGTCAATGAGCTGTATAAGAAGTTCTTGGACGTTTTTCTCAAGATTCACGATCTTTTCGTCTATAGACATGGATGTCAGACAATCAATGTGGGATTGTCGATGGACGTACTTGATTCCACGTTCTGCGCACAAAGGGTCTCGACTGTCTCTTCGAGAATTGTGCATGGGGGATCCTGCATAAGGACCATCAGTTGCAGCCATATAAAGAGTGTTTATGATCAGGAAGCCATTTCACGCATAGAAGCCTTTGATGAAGGTACGCTTACTAAGTAGTGAGAGGGAAGAACACTGCTGAGACTCTGCAGGGTGACTGTTCCGCCTCCAACAACCACAATGTCGTAGTTTGCAGAGATGGCCATATCCTGGATGTCATGCCCTAGCGGTATTGCAGATCCTATTTCCCTGTGTGTAGTAGTGTCCCAGAAGGAGACCTGAGAATTGTGGGAGGCAGCGAGGAATGTGCCGTTCTTTGCCAGGGCGATGTGGCCGACACTGTTTTCGAAAATAGGCCATTCGGAGAGCAGCGCGCTGGTGGAAACGTCGAAGCATCTGATGTTACGAGACCAGACCAAGAGTTGCTTGCTGTCACTGGTCCACATGAAGCGCGCGAATACGCTGTCCGACTCGGATTCGGAGGGGATGTTTTCGGGGATGCGGAATTCTTTGAGGAGTTGACCATCGCGACTGTCATAGACACGAACTAGATCATTGCGCCGGGTAGTAGTGGCGATGAGACATCCGTCAGGTGAAAACTTGACTACGTTCACGGTGTTGTCGAGTTTCAGCGGGCCGAGTAGGAGTTGAGGCCGCCCACCCAGTGACCAAACACAAAGCAGAGCCTCCGACGACGATCCCGACGTGATTCTCGTCCCGTCCGGTGAGACGTCGACTGCAGTTGGCGGAAACCCACCTCCATGAGGTTTGAATGTGGTTACTTTTTTGTGGCTCTCCGCGTCCCACACTGACACATGACTGCCCATGGTACCGTTCGCGACGACCATGATCCACTTTCCGTCTCGTGATGCCGCAATTTTCCAAACAATGTCCCCCGCACTCAGTAACATTGGTCTCCCCACCGCTTTTCCATCTTCTACTTGCCAACGTCGAATCTTTCCGTGGTCGTCCCCACTCACGATGTACTTCCCGTCAGCGAGGAACGCAACACTGTGAATTTTTGCTCCCGTCTTCGTCAGCACCGCACTTTCATTCCGTTCGTGAGTTGTCGTCGCTTTGCTGTTGCTCGACGAAGGTCGGTTTTCCCTCTGAGCTGCTTGTGCTTTCATCAGATTCCTCCTTTTTGTTATCCTGCATCGGCTCACCATCGTTGGACCACAGACGCCTTATGAAAGACATAGTGGATGGGGGAAAGGAGGATGATTTGATGATTTGCGGTGCGCAATTGTCGCCATCCACGTGTCCTGATGGATCACACGATCGGGCGCTTGCTCTTCTCACCGTCACCCCGAGGTTTCCGCGTGGGGCCTTAGCAACGTCATCGATGAGTTCTTTGCAACCTAACCTTTTATTGGGCCAATCGCTTTTTGAGCGGCCAATTCGCGTATGGATGGAATAAGAACGGTGGGCGTTGGTTCATCGAGGTCATCTCGACGCTTCCCGGGGTTGCCTCGAAATATCTAGTCAAGTGATTATTCGACTGGACTAGGTCATTGGTGCGTCTAAAAGTGATTTGACCGCAACATTGGTACTTGCATCCATGTCCGACAAAGAAACCAGGGAGTTCAATGCCTTCTTTCCGACATTCTCTCACTAGTGTGAGTCCATTTGTGCGGACAAGGTCAAGCAAGACGATCCCATCGCCGAGTCACCGTTCGCCTGCACAGAGACAGAGACTAATACTTAGACCTTGCAGCTTTGCAGTAGCATAATCATTCATTTGCACCCACCCACCACTCCACTTAGAGACTGCGTACGAAACGCCCGACTCGCCCGGCGGGTTGGCATATTGTCCGATGCTGTTCGGTGTCCCAAGGCTGATTCCCAAGCGTTACAGCTCGCTTTGGCTGACAGTTCGAGCCCAGCTTCCGGCCGAAAGCACCTGCGGTTTTTTGCCCAACCCCTTTCTTCCTCACTACCATACACTTGTACCTCAGTAACCAACCATTCCATCCTCTCTTTGTCGAGCACATGAAGTATGAATAAGCCTTTGGGCCGATGTTGTTTATTTCTAAAGCTCTTGCCAAACATCCAAAACGGGTCATGAACGCCTTCCGATTCCATCAACTGGCAAATTGACTTGCAGCAGAAAACAATGTCCTCATCGTCCGACTCGGATCTCGAGACTGGCATCGCAGAGCAAATTTCCCTCAACAAGACCAAAAAGACCAAGAAGAAAACCAATCCGACCACTGTCGTCACCACAGACCATGGAAAAAACGAGGGAGACGACCCCCGTCGGGCATATGAACCTCCCAAGGGTGCGGTATTGCTCGACCACACCGTCGACGTCGGCGCGTTTGAGTGGGATGAGATAAAAGACGATGAAGACACTGAGATTTGGCTCATTCGAGTCCCAGATTCGGTATGCAAGTGCACTTTCCTCACGGCAATTCACATTCACGGACTAGTAGATCCAACCGAAACATTTAAAAGGACTCGAGATAGATCCACCTTCCTCGTCACGGACTGCTCGCATCGGAGGTCTGACGCGAAAGCACGCATCCTACGATGTTTGGTCCATCGGCGACGACGACGCAGACGGGGCGGGGGGGGAAGAACTCCGAAGTCTCTCCTGCTTACTCCCCCGGAAGAGCAAAGATGGCAAGTTGTACATTGGTAAAGCATATTGTCTTCTTTCTCCACTTCTCCTCGCTCACACATACTGTCAGCTCCAAAACATGTATCACACCATATTGTTATTTCTGCTCAGCCTTCGATGGCCACCGCCCCAGAGGACCAACCTCTGGTTTACCAAAATCCTCCTCGTCCATCTTATCCGAAGGACGTGCTCAAACATTCCTTCGTACCTTATGGTGCACGGTCCAAGCAGACTCGGTCGGAGGAGTTGTCGGTGGAGGTTGATACCACCGAGATCATGGCGGACAAGCTCGCCGGGACAGCACCATCCATCAACGATCATGCCACGAAAGCTAAAGATTCCAAAAGAAGAAAGCGCAAAGTGGATGGGGATTCGCCTAAAAAATCGAAAAAGCATAAACGACACGTCTAGTTACCCATCCGTGTGCTGCACCAAATGTTATTGAGCTCGAAGCGCAAAATATCTTTCCCTACCAGTTGAAGACCATGCTTGGAGTTGCGACGCAGAGTATATGTGAAGGTGGGGGTGAGCGATGAACTGCAGAATGCGGTCAGGGTGAAAACCATAAGGAATGCCTCCCTTTCCACTCGGTGTGGAGTGTCTCGTTCGGACACAAGGGACGTTGCTTGTCGGGCTGTCTTGGTTAGGCCCGTTGTCAACTGCTTATGATGTTAGCAAGTCGCCCTGGAGACTTGGATGAATGCAAGGGTTTTACGAGCTGTTCTCAAAACCCTCACTGAGACGGGGAGTCTGCCATGACCGCTGATCGACCCGCTGGAATGAAAGATACGCATTGAACGGGCGTAACATAGACACGAAGATATACGTGCGATGTGACTGTACCGTAACCCGTTCGCTCCAAAACTATCGTCTTCTTTGTGTCCGACGACTCTGGCC